>JAJGOT010000961.1:0-132523 GCA_022457155.1 Cladopsammia gracilis
AATCTCAGGGAAATAAAAAGGGTCTTAAATGATTCCTTAACACCTCTTCTGAAAACGCCAGGGTGAACCTAACCGCCAAAGTACTTAGTTTTTTTTTGTTATGGAGTAAAACATACACCTTGTTTCGCCATTTTCCCCCATTTTCTTTGTAATTTGGCTCTTTTGTCAGACGGAAGCTTTTCAAATTTAGCGCTTTGGACCGTAAGAAGGTCCCGGATATGTCACGGCATTCTCGGCGATGACACTTCGTGATGCCAGTCATGGGTAGCGTGCACCCGCCCAGGACACTTTGTGATGCCAGTCATGGAGTAGCGTGCACCCGCCCAGGACACTTTGTGATGCCAGTCATGGAGTACCGTGCCCCGCCCAGGACACTTTGTGATGCCAGTCATGGAGTACCGTGCCACCCCCCCAGGACACTTTGTGATGCCAGTCATGGAGTACTGTGCCACCCCCCCAGGACACTTTGTGATGCCAGTCATGGAGACCGTGCCACCCCCCCAGGACACTTTGGGATGCCAGTCATGGAGTACCGTGCCACCCCCCTCCCCCCAGGACACTTTGTGATGCCAGTCATGGAGTACCGTACCACCCCCCTCCCCCCAGGACACTTTGTGATGCCAGTCATGGAGCACCGTGCCACCCCCCCTCCCCCCAGGACACTTTGTGATGCCAGTCATGGAGCACCGTGCCACCCCCCTCCCCCCCCAGGACACTTTGTGATGCCAGTCATGGAGCACCGTGCCACCCCCCTCCCCCCTGGACACTTTGTGATGCCAGTCATGGAGTACCGTGCCACCCCCCTCCCCCCTGGACACTTTGTGATGCCAGTCATGGAGTACCGTGCCACCCCCCCAAGGCCACTTTGTGATGCCAGTCATGGAGTACCGTGCCACCCCCCCAAGGCCACTTTGCGATGCCAGTCATGGAGTACCGTGCCACCCCCCCAAGGCCACTTTGCGATGCCAGTCATGGAGTACCGTGCCACCCCCCCAAGGCCACTTTGCGATGCCAGTCATGGAGTACCGTGCCACCCCCCCAAGGCCACTTTGCGATGCCAGTCATGGAGTACCGTGCCACCCCCCCAAGGCCACTTTGCGATGCCAGTCATGGAGTACCGTGCCACCCCCCCAGGACACTTTGCGATGCCAGTCATGGAGTACCGTGCCACCCCCCCCCCCCCAGGACACTTTGTGATGCCAGTCCTGGAGTACCGTGCCACCCCCCCAGGACACTTTGTGATGCCAGTCCTGGAGTACCGTGCCACCCCCCCCAGGACACTTTGTGATGCCAGTCATGGAGTACCGTGCCACCCCCCAGGACACTTTGTGATGCCAGTCATGGAGTACCGTGCCACCCCCCAGGACACTTTGTGATGCCAGTCATGGAGTACCGTGCCACCCCCCCAGGACACTTTGTGATGCCAGTCATGGAGTACCGTGCCACCCCCCCAGGACACTTTGTGATGCCAGTCATGGAGTACCGTGCCACCCCCCCCCAGGACACTTTGTGATGCCAGTCATGGAGTACCGTGCCACCCCCCCCAGGACACTTTGTGATGCCAGTCATGGAGTACCGTGCCACCCCCCCAGGACACTCCTTTTCAAAGCATTTTGTAAACAAATTCGTGTGGGGCAAGATTTTATTATTATTATTTTTTTAATCTTTAGATTCGCAATGGTTAGAGCGCGATGGCAAAAACCTTTTTCCGCAGAACATGGTTTTCAGTTAGAAGCGTTGCCAACAACAACAACAACATTTATTTAAACACGATAAAAATTACAGCGGAGCTGATGTGGTCGTGTATTTAAAAAGTTAAACAGTTTACAAATGGATAAAAATAGCGAGCGCGATGCGCCGGTCACTCGCTTGTTCGTTACGCTTTTTTACTCGCGCTCTTTACAGAACTTCAATATGGCGGACGACTGAAGAGGCTCGAAGACCGAAATTTGTTATCAAACTACCGCGTTTTAACAGTGTTTAGATCGAATGTCTCTAAAAGACGTGATGTCCTATTCTTCTCGCTCTTTACAGAGCGTTTTGTCAACAAATTCGTGTGCGGCTAGATTTTCAGTTTGACTCGTTAGATTCGCAATAGTCAGAGCACGATGGCAAAATCATTTTCCGCAGAACATGGTTTTCAGTTAAAAGCGTTGCCAAATAGCGAGCGTGAATCACGGGTCACTCGCATGTACGTTGCGCTTTGTTTCTCGTGCTCTTTACAAAGCTTTTTGCAGTCCAGATCTAGACGTGCTCTTTTACTCGATCGATTAACGTAGTTCATACCTAGAGTATATTAACTGAGGTTTTAAAAAATAATATAGGCCTTTCTATTTGCCGAACAATGAGAAATGTGAAATAAATGATGGCTTCTCTTTGAAATCCTAACTTGAACAAGCAAAAAGCAAGCGCCCGCCTCTCACGACTGAGGGAACATTGTTTGTGTTGAGATAATTATTCAAATTTGAATCCGTTTGCCGGTCTCGGGGGAGTTCGTAGGAAGACATTTTGGAGCGCCACTTTTAGTTTACGGAACACCTTCTAGAAAATAGCGCTTTGAATACTATTTCCACGCATCGTATTAAATCCAAACTTCGCCGATGTTTTGTTTAGACAGAGGCTAGCATTTCCAGGGTGAACCTTAGTTAGCAAGTCCTTTTTTGAAGAGAAAGACCATCCTGTATATCAATGCGGTGTTTTTCCATACTGAAATCAGCGAAAAAAAAAATGAATTTCATTTTAACTCACTGCGTTCGCCCAAATGAAAAATATTTTCTAAATCCCTATATGGGAACTAGCAACATACAACTGCAACCACGTTGGTTGGTAACTCACGTGGAGCCAATACGAGAAAAAAACAAAGCACCGAAAATGAGGAGAAGAAAATTTCTAACTAAATAAATCTATCAGTGATATAAATACCACGAAAAAAGCTGATGATCCAGCGTGCCCACTGGCGGTGCTGTGCACTGCTTCTTGTTGCTTTGCTGTTGGCGCTCCTTTTCTTTTTGCTTTCTTTTCCTGTTAGCATTCGCTCGAGCGTTCCGAATTTTTCTATCATCTTCATCGTCCGAAGCGATGTCTTGGGATTCATACTCCTGAACCACGTCCCAACCAGCGTCACTAGAATCTGCAAGCTTGATCAGTTTCTGCCTCTTGTGCAACAGCGATTTGGCCTGCTCGGTTATTTGTGCCACTTTCTTGTGATCTTTTGAGGCTTTGCTTTCTCCGATTCTACCGACCAACTCCTCAAGTTCAGTGTTAAATACGAATTGCTTCTGATTTTCCTTGAACTTGAAGTTTTCCGCCTGCAGATTAATCTTTTGCTTGGCCACTAACTCCTTTCCTTTAGTTTTTGGTCCAAACGGTTCTCAAGGTAGGTCTTAAATAAGGAGAATACGTCGTCAATTTCCTCAGAGGTCGAAGTATTTGATGTAGAATTTTGTTGTGGTGAACTGTGTCGTGCATTTCCTTCAGCCACTGGATCGCGTTGAATTTCAGCAGGCTCGTCTCCCATAACGTTTTTGGAAATAAGCTACAGAAAAAAGCTATATTGGCGACGCGAGAAATAAAAGTTGTGTGTAACAAACCCAACTTATATATTGGGACATGTACTGACACCTGATGTCCCTTGCGGATTACAAGGTAGAAAATCATGCATACCTGACAAATATTACGTAACAGTAATGCATACAGGTGACACTGCTTTCGACAATTAAGTCCTATAGAAAATACAATTCTCACAATTCTCACAATTCTCTTTCTTTTATTTCAATCACTTGTTTCTCTTTTTCCTTTTTGTTTCTTCTTCTTTTTTCTATTGTTTGATCCTTTCTTTTTATTTCAACAAATTGGTGTGTGTAGCGATTTCTAATCATGTAATTAATTTCACTGGCTTGCCAAGATTAGCTTTTGCTACCTGCAGGCCAGTATTATAAATTCTATAATAACTAACTAATAAAGATTTTTGTTGTTGTTGATACATTTTTAGAACGCGATTCGATGGTAGTTGTCCAAATCCCAGGGAAATAAAAGGGTCTTAAATGATTCCTTAACACCTCTTCTGAAAAAGCCAGGGTGAACCTAACCGCAAAAGTACTTAGTTTTTTTGTTATGGAGTAAAACATACACCTTGTTTCGCCATTTTCCCCCATTTTCTTTGTAATTTGGCTCTTTTGTCAGACGGAAGCTTTTCAAATTTAGCGCTCTGGACCGTAAGAAGGTCCCGGATATGTCGCGGCATTCTCGGCGATGTCCCTCTCACTTTTCACACACGATCTCAGATGGAATCAAAATACTGTGAGATGAAACTGCATTCCCAAAGCGCGTCGTTTTCTTTAGATATTAGCCAATTATGTCGATAGTATGTTATTTTTCACTGTATTTATAACCCCCAAAACTTCATCCCCAAAAATTTCAAAAACCCTCTCATAGAATTTGTTCAATCTTTGCTATATTCGAGACGGCTATGGGAAGTACAAGCTCCCTCAAGCGATTACCGAAAAAACCTCCTTGTGCCGAGAAATACGACGGCAATTAAAAAACTTCATGGCGTCATTACGTTGCTATGGCAACTCCGATGTTAATTTCACACTGTTCTTAACAAATTTTCATCTTTATCTATTATAGCTGTGGTGACCGTTTTTCCATAACATTGTTAATGGAGTCGTAGTAAATGCTCAAACTTGGGGGTATCGCCCCAAAAAAATCCAGTCGAGCCACCTTGCCCACCAAAAGGAATCGCTTTATCTCCACGAAAACGCGAAACAATTTGCATATAACGTCATGCATGAACGTGACTACCGAGAAAGGCAGAAGAAAATTATTTCACACCTTCACCGAAGATGTAAAATGGTACATTTTGTTAACAAATGTGATAATGAATTTTAGTTTTTGTTTCCAAGTTCATTTCTTAAAGATGTGATTTAGATAAGGGAACTGAGATCAAAATATCTGATATTTCGCATTCGATGTTTATATTTTAACGCCGCAATATGAATAACAAAATGATCGTTGGTAACGATTTTTTTATTCAGTCGGATATTTATCGCAATTCTTTGTCATAACAGACCATTATTGCCATTACAGATGCCATTTCGTATAACGTTCACTCGATATCAGGGGACACCAATTCATTAATTGATAATTTTCGAGCAACATTGAGCTGGTGTTTGTCTAAATTCTGATACGAAAAAATGACTATACCATACCGCAATCTATCAAACTTTTCCCTGCTCTGTTACATTTGCCCCATTTTTTATTTATGAAATCAATTTATATATAAACAATCTACGTTTAGGCATAAGGGCTAGTTCTAAATCGAAATGGCAAGGAACGATATCGGCTGGTGAATTTCTGGTAATTTTAGAAACATTCAAAATGCGGAAAGTATACCTTCGGACTTTTTAGTCGTTCGCGGCTCAAACTGTGCCCTTTTCGGATTAATTTAAATAAATGCAACAAGGAAGGATAGTTCTTTGCATCAGTATCAGCAATGATCAATTTAATTCGCTAACAGGCTAAGAGTGGAAGTCTCAAGAACACCTTCGATCTACCAATATGGCGGCCAACCGAGGCGACCCCAAAACGGCCTTGATAATATTTTCCAAAATAAAAAGAAATGAAACCTTAAACCACCCATTCCGTATTCAGGACCCTAAACCAAGTCTACATGGTGAATTTCAGCCAAATCGGTGATGTACCGTGGCCGTGACGGCCGTTTGGCCCAGTTTTAAGTTCACATTTGGGCTCAAAAGTCTCGGATCGATCCGAGACCACCTCCCGAGGCGATCTAATTTAGATCGATCTCGGCCCTGTTCGAAGAGTTCATACTCGCGTCATAAAATACTCGGATCGATCCGAGATCGATCTAACAGGTAAGTGTGAACGGCCCCTAAAGTCACTTAACTGAAACAAGCACAGTAATTACACTTTCTTAACAGCATTGCTGCTGAACCTCACATGATCTGTCAACCTTTTTGCTGGGAGTCAAAACAATTATTGGAACTTGATTGATTCGACTGCTTAAGTTTAAACGATTTAATTGAGCTGTTTTACCTGGGTTGGGAAGTTTTCATTAACACATCAATACTGTGTGATATCAACAGACAGCTCTGCTGAAGACTAAAACATGTGTCAAGGAAACATTTTATAATGGCATGAAGTTAAACTTCTCCTTACAGAGTAGACTGTGTAAAAAAACCCACAGACAATGCATATAAATTCTGTATCCAAACTCAAATTGGATAACAGTAAAAGGATACGTTTCAATGTTCTGAAGACTGACAGGGTCAGCGTTAAATGAGGAGCGGTACAGCTGTCCATATCTCCCGCCCAGACTGCGGAACAGTTTGCTGCATTCTGTCATCTGAAAAAAAGTTGTTATTAGTTATAAGGAAGAGTGATGATAACTATGACGTGTGTCTGAAGTAAAGAACAATTACAATTATAATGATTTGATTTAGCACCCTTCTTCCAATAAGCGCCCCACTTTGAGTGTTGTTTTGCCAAGTACCCCCTTTCTATTAAGCGCCCTTCCCCCCCCCTTTGAAGATGCTACGCCAAAAAGCTATCTTATCGAAGAAAGTGACATTGAAGACATTGAGGTACATAATAGCGAATTATATTCTGACTATGCAAACCATTGTTCTGATTATGCAAATTGTACATTTTCTGTTATTGTTCAATATAGTGCTCACATGGTTTTGTCAAAAAAAACATAAGCACCTCCTCCCTAATAAGTGTCCCCTCACCGATAAGCGCCTCCCTTGAGGTACCAAAAATAAATAAGTGCCCTGGGTGCTAAATTTAATCACTATGGTGATGGCAATGTATTGAGCATGTTCAGTCAGAAACAGCAACAAAATTTGAAATGAACCATTTACAAGTTTACAGACATGATCTCATTCCCCAGTCTACCATTTCAGAAGTCCATTCCCTGATTCCTCAATTTTTCATATTCCCTGTCCACTCTTCCAGGGGTATGTGTACTCCTATCCTGTACGATCAGAGGCCTTTTCTGAATATTGTTTCACCCACTGACAGGCTAGTTTACTCCATGATTCCTCATTAATATTTCTCTTCCAATGCTGTACCCTGGTTGTCAGAGTCTTATCTCGTTGACTGACTCATAAAACTGAAAGCATATCGCAAGAAAATCTCTGCTACCCAGGGTACTAACACTGAGATCAGTCTGCATAAATGGCTCAGGAATTGTTCATGCAAGAGCAAAGTTTCAGTGAAGAAACCGCAAAAACAAGCAAATAGCCTCCTATCCATTCTCTTTGTGACTTCGCTGCCACAAAAACTTTGCCCCTGCACATTAGCAATCCCACAAGCTAAACAGCCTACACATCCTCTAACAGACTTACTTGAGAGGCAAAGTGACTCAGCCGCTGAACATCTTGGCCAGTTGCCATGGCAACAGCAGTGGCTATAGCAGGTGGGGGACAGGATTTCATGGTTGCACAAGATGCAAGAAGCCGACTGTGAGCCTGGAACATCTCAGCACGCAGATTTGTGTAGGTACACTGGAATGAGAGCTGATGGTTTGAAGACACAGAAGCCTGAAAACACAGCAAATATTTTTTTATTGTAAAACGTCAGGGCTAACTTAACTGTAAATGTACAAAATAATCCTTTTACTCTAAGGAACAAAGAATTATACCATAGGATTTCATCCATGGACTCAAATGTTAGAACAACCTTGTATGTAGCATAACAAACAGCACCACACAAAAGTATTGTGCAAAACCATTGTGGAAAACATTTTGATGAAGGAAAGGAAAAAAGCAGGACCCGGAACTTCTTCTTCTTCTTCTTGGCTGAGGTACACTTTATTCCTCAGTGTGTTATCACTTCTGGTAGCTTAGCTCCTAGTATAATCTTCTTCCATTGGTTAAAAGAACCTTTTTTTCTCTGTGCCACATTTAAAATCCCTGCCCTCCAAATGATCCACAACCCCTTGTTCATGCTCCCCCCCCGCTCCCCCCATAGTTTCCAGAGTGAGCGATTGACTTGAATTCTATCAAAAGGGGTAGTTATGCTTCTAGTTAGGTTCCCCCATAATTGACATTAATTTGGATCAGTTCCTGAGGTGTAATCATCACCAGCAGTGCCCGTGTCTCCCAAGGAACAACCCCTGAGTATTAACACAATAGTTCCGCAAGTTTGAAACAAATATCTTCTAAGAAATGGAGCTAGGATTCTTTGAGGTTGAGAACACGAGGATGTTGAATGCCCTGGAGTACATTGTGGGAAGCCTGACCCCTAGGATTCAAATTTGAACAAATGACCAAATAATTACAGGGGGGAGGGCACTGCTGGAATTGACTGATGCATAGTGAGGTTCAAATGTGTACAGATTAAACGTACCTTGAGTGTAGTGATACCCTTGTGGTATTTAGCACTAGCATCAGAGATCTGTTTGGACAGTCCAAGCTGAGTATCACACTCAATACTCAACAAACTCTCGGCTTCACAGAAGAACTTCAGAGCACTGAGCCAGAAGTAAAAATGTTCTGATGCAACCTGAAGGTAAAATCAAACAAATTTCGCTCAATTTTGTAACTCTTACAATTCTGTTTTAAAAAGAATAACTTATATGCATTAGTGTCGTTTTGTTAGTAAGTCCCCCCTTTCTTATACGCCCCCCCCCCCCCCAAAGATGCCACACCAAAAAGCTGTCTTATCAAAGAAAGTGACATTAAAGACATTTAGGTATAATAGCGAACTATAAAAGGCCTATGCGAACCATTGTTACAGTAACTGTTGTTCTGATTATGCAAATTGTACATTTTCTTTTATTGTTCATTGAAGTGCTTCTTCGCACTCACATGTTTTTGTCAAAAAGGAAATAATCCTATGTCCAATAATCACCCTCCTTTGAGCTACCAAAACTAAACAAGTGCCCGGGGCGCTAAAACAAATCAGTACGGTAAAGCAAATTTTGTAAGACACAATGTGAAAAAAATCGAAAAAAATTGACCCAATTGTTTCAAGTTGTAATCCACTTCCATCCTGGCCATCTGCAGCCCAAGACACTTATTTTTACTCTTAGAGCACTTGCAGAGTAATTTTAAACAAAACTGGACCATTATTTTTGGGATTCCACTGACGTAAATATGTCTTAAGTAACATTAAAAATGGCGACAAAGCTCTATAACAAGTACATGTTATCAAGGTTGTACATAAGCACTCTACATACCTTGGAAGACAGGCTTTCAAATATTTTAGCTGCAAGGCTGTGAAAACCCTGGAAAGAAGAGAAAAGAGAGATTTATAAACATCTGATAGTTCCACATTTAATTGATAAAAAAAGACATACTTAATAGGGTGAAACACAAGCTGTAGGCAGGCCTTCCTCCTTTAACTCATGACTACTGTATGAACAGTAAGTGTTGGGAGACAAGGGTGGTCCTGTTAGTTATACCCTTAAAGGTGAAGTAATATGGGCAATAGAATCTTGCAACTTGTAATGCAACAATGTTGCAGGTTGCAGCCCTTATGCAGGGTTCGAAATTAAAAAAATTCTCAATCGCAATTTGGGAGTTATTCCTAAAATTTAGTCGCAAATTCAAAAATTTTAGTTGAAAAAAAAAATAATAACTAACTGCTACTACTGGAACGGGAAATGAGAAATGAGAAATTTCTGAGAAAGTCTGATAAAGTGCGCCTATGATACACTTCTTGGAAATCACGTTAATGGAGCATGAAATTGACGATAAAGTCACATAACATTCAACAAGAATTTTGCAGGATTTTTCTAATAAAATTACAAATACCAGTTATAAGACACAAGACTGTAGAATAAATTTCACTATTAGCTAGGTTGTAACACAGTTGTAAAATTGCGACTAATACACAAATTTTTATCACAAAAGCAAAATCTTTAGTCACAAATGCGCCCCATACAGGTGCAATTTTGAGCCCTGTGATGTTGCATGTATTACCACCTTTGTGTAGAGCAAATTTGCATGCTGCAGAAATTAAAATTTCAAAGCAAATTTTGATGAAATTCAATCCCTTGCACAAGGCATTTATTGCTATCCCTAGATTTTATACCTGTCTTGTAGCTTGCTTGCCGACTCTAAACATGGTCCAGTATCTGGATGATGTCGTTAATTTTCCTAGCTGTTCTAACATGAGATTATCCAGTTTTCCTTCCTTCTCTTGCGACACAACCTGATAAGACTGGAAAATCAAAGTTGCCATGCCAACCTGTAATGAAAAAAAAACAGTTCAATAAAATAAATTAATTAACATTAGCCAAAATGAAAACAAATAGGAGATGTGAGAACTTTTTGTAAAAAAAAATGCCATGCATGGTTTTCTGGGTAAAGGTTTGTTTGCTTTTCTTGCTTTTTTTTGCTTTTCTGATTGACAGCTATGCAATCAACACCGCAATAGTTTCTAACACATACCACTAAATCTTTTGATTCCTGGCTGTCATCATCAGCGCTGATCACAACTTTGGTAAAGTGGGAAACTATTTCGCCTCTCAAAGGTGCAATGACAGATGGAATCTGTGTTGCCATGGTGACCATTGAATGACATAGTGCAAGGGCCACAGCACCTATGAGGAACAAACAAACAATCACTACCACAATTAATATTATAATTAAGAAATAATTAATTTTCACTGGGTGTAGGAGGAAAGAAAATTAAGAGAAATTTTGCAATTTCAGGATGCTTTCCAGTCAACTTCCTGCTGATAATAAAAATTGAGTTCAAAATGGAATAGACTGTTCTATTTTTGCTATATTCAAAAGTTTTCAATGTCTCAAAAATAATCAACAAGCTCATGAAGAAACCAGGGCTGAGTTCTATGTCCCTGTCTCACAAATGAGACAGAAATATTTGGTCATACTGAAGTTTTGAAAAGAAGAGGATAACCTTGCCAGGGGTACCCCCAGCGGACATTTTTTAAAAATATATTAAACCTGAAATGTCTGTTCATTTCACATTGCTCACTGAATTTACAGTGTCTTTTTTAGCCAAATGGAAAGTGCCTCTAACCCTTTAACACCAAAGAGGCCAAAAATCTAAATTCAAGAAAAATCCCAAATTTCATTTTGTAAAATTTTGAAAAAAGAATGGTACCATGCAAAAGTACTGCTGAAAAGGTTTCATTTGAATGGCCACACCATAGGATTTAGTCCACAGACTCAAAAGTTAGAACTAATGGTACCATGCAAAAGTACTGCTGAAGGAGGTTTCATTTGAATGGTCACACCATAGGATTTCATCCACAGACTCAAAAGTTAGAACTACTGTACACTACATGCCTCCATTATTGACTCTGGGAGTGAAAGGGTTCACATGTTTTGGCTATTTACCTGATGCCGAGGGTAAGAGACTGGACAAACTCTCCATCAGCGAAGAAGCAGCTTGCGGATAACTATCCACTAAACTGTTCATTGACAACAAACACACCTAAACAATAACAAAAACAATGATGTAAACATGCCAAAGTAAAATAAACCTATCAGCTGAAATGCTGCTATTAACTTTAATATCAGGGATTGATACATAAATTATGTAAGATTCTATCAAGTGAGATTTTTATCTATAGATCTTTTTACTATTGTTTCTGAACTTGAAAAAAAATAGCCCAGTTTTTTCAAGATGCAATCCACTTCCATCCTGGCCAAGAGTACTAGTAGTCTAGAATAATTTAAAATAACACTGGACTCTTATTTTGGGGTTTCACTGATATAAAGATGTCTTTTGGCTTTTTAAAGTAACACTCAAAAGTAATGGTGACAGAGCCCCTTTAAGTTTTCCTCCCACATTTAAAACCAAAAATTTAGTGTGTTTTTTTGCTGGTGGCAACACAGTTATCTTTTGTTAGTACGGTGCACTCCCTCCACCCCAACTTACATTTTGTTATTAAACAAGCATCTATTTAATACATAGACAAGTAAAAACAAGCGATATAATATCCCGATGTTTCAGCGACCTCATGACGCCATTATCAAGGGTACAAATGAGAATAAAATTAACAAATGCGAGTTCAGAGTAATAACTAATTTACATAGCGGAGGTGGCTACACAAATATTTTAGCACGGATAGAATCCGTTTGCACATTCAAACTCGGTGTTAATTGTTTGATGTAAAGCATCTCGTTGACAAGACAATCAAATTTGTTCATGCATTTCTTGAGAACTTTGAAACAGCTAAGGAGGTCCTCAGGGACAGAACCCGCATGGTCGTTGTCATAGTGCTTGCGTACTGAAGATGACGTGCTTTTATGGCCATCCACGCGGGCATATAAATGCCCGCGCGTGTAGCCAACATAGCTCCCTGTATCACACAGGTTACACTTAAACTGGTACACTACGCACTGTTAATTAACCAACTGCGGTTTAGTCTCACAATCTTTACTGCGCCTTTCAATAACATGCGGAATTTTAAATTCAAATTTCCATCAACAGTTGCGTTTTATGCTGCCGTCAGTCATCTTAGCTTACCTCTCAGGAAACAGATCTTCACTTCAATGAGGTCAAAGAGTCACGTCCGTGCATTATGATTGGTAGATTTCGATCCATTTTGTTTGTTTCTTTTTTACATGGTCCGTTGACTTTCGTATTAATTATGATTGACGGCAGGGAATAACGCAACCGTTGGTGGAGATTTGAATTTCAAATTCCGTATGTTATTGAAAGGCGCAGTAAGGTCTTGGCCAATTTTCCGACTGACAAATCTGATTGTCTTGTCAACGAGGTGCTTTACATCAAACAATTAACACCGAGTTTGAATGTGCAAACGGATTCTATCCGTGCTAAAATATTTGTGTAGCCACCTCCGCTATGTAAATTAGTTATTACTCTTGAACTCGCATTTGTTAATTTTATTCTCATTTGTACCCTTGATAATGGCGTCATGAGGTCGCTGAAACGTCGGGATATTATATCGCTTGTTTTTACTTGTCTATGTTACCATTTCTAAATCTATTTAATAATAATATTATTTCATATTTATAATTAATTTACCTTTAATGACTGAAGTTGTTCACCAACACAACAGACAACAGTACAAGTCTCCAATGCCATGGCTGCTTGCTCACAAAGATCATCATTTTTGTTATCTGGTGCAATAAGGACAATATTAACTGTATAATCATATCAAATGAATATAGACACAATATTATTTTTGATTCTGATTGTTCATCCACGTGCCTATTCCTTAAAATATGTAACTGATGTGCGGTCATGTTACAGCTGATACTGTAACACTGTAAACATTTTTAGAAAAATAAATTCACATATTTTTTAATCTTAAATTTTGTTATGGATGCAATTTATTAATAGTAATTGGAGTTCCTATGATTCATACAAATTCACAGGTAATTGTGTTCATAATTTCAAATAATTATTGTCCTACACACTCAACTGATTTGAAATAATTTGCCCAATATTTACCTCCTTATTACTATTAATATTATTACTTATCATTCAAACTTAATATAATATAAGGATTTCTTTAAAGAAAACTGAAGCAGAAAAAAGAAAACAGTGCTGAATTTGAACATACCATTCTTTATCGCTGCAACTGCAATGTTAACAAGAAGTTCTGAAGTTAATGCTGCCACAGCCGAATTACAGGAGTTGCTTTCTTTCTGACAAATGTCAAGTACTGTAAATAAAGAAAAAACAAACCATGATCAATAACAATTGATATACTGTAACAAACAACTCAAGTTCAAATTACCACTGGACTGCTTCTACCTACAAGGAAAGGTACTAGGTAAGGTAAATTCCATCCCCTTGATGAGATGGCAGTTCATTGGAGGGCTAAGAACCCTCCAATGAACTGCCGACATACTACAACTACCAACTGATTACCAACACTATTGTTATGTTTAACAACATACCTTTGTCGCAGTGCAGTAAGTTGACTGCTTCAGATCTTGATAAAGTTACCAAAGTCTTCAGCGCAGCAAATGTAAGGAAATCATAACAGCTACTCAGGATGAACTCACACAGAGCCTGAAAACAGAAAAACCAAGGAATATTTCATTGGTCGTAGAGCTTTGAAAGTAGTGGCACTGTTACTTTCCAAATTAGCAGGCCTAAGGGCCCCAACTTTCGGGTAGCCACAACTCTAAACTGTTACTTTTGGGCAGCTAAAATATGTGGTCAATTAAAGAAAAAATGATGGTAAACACAATCACGGAATAAGCATAATATCACTTAATTCTCTTTCTTGTTGATTATTCAACATAAATTTCTTACAAAGTATAACACTAAGCAGGGCTTGAAAATAAAAAAATTCTCAATCACAATTTGCGAGTAATTCCTAAAAAAGTTCGAAAATTTTAGTCGCAAAAAAAAAATCTAATTACGATTACCATAACCAGAAATGAGAAACAAGAAATTTCTGAGAAAGTCTGAAAAAGTGCGCCTGTGATACACTTCTTGGAAACCGCGTTAATGGCGCATGAAATCGACGATTAAGTCACGCAACATTCAATGTCAATTTCGCAGGATTTTTCAAATAAAATTACAACTACCAGTAACAAGTAAGACACAAGACTGTTGAATATAATTCCTTTATAAGCTAGGTCGTAAAACAGTCGCAAAATCGCGACTAATAGACACATTTTAGTCGCGAAAGCAAAATCTTAGTCCCAAATACAGGCGGAATTTCGAGCCCTGCTAAGCTATTCCATCTGCATGAAGAAGTGACTAGTGTATATTCAATAATTGGACTATTCTTTCAGGGCAGGTGGGGGGGGGGGGGGGGGTCATTACTTATTTTATTTTATTTATTTATTTATCCAGGGGCATCCAATTTAGCAGAACTAGTTTAAATGGAGCCCTGACACAACACAAAAACAAAGACATTAAAAGATTAAAACTAGAAAAATTAGTTAAGTTACAGAGGCAACATGTATCGCAGGCGTTACTGTTTAAAATGGCGCTTTAGCTTGATTTTAAATTCGCTAAGCGTCTCTACTTGTCTAATGATTCTCGGTAGGGTGTTGTAGGTCCGAGCACCATTTATTCTGAAGCTACCTTGGTATTTAGTAGTTTTTGCGAAGGGAGGGCGCAGCAAATCACGGCTTCTGGTGTTATAGCCATGTAAAAGGTGCGCATGCCTAAACTCTGAAAGTAAGTACGAAGGCGCTATTGCGTGGAGACACTTATGGACTAAGACGCATTTGAGATAATTTCTGCGTGCTTGTAAGTTGGGCCAGCCAAGTGTTGATTTTAACTCCTCAGCCCCGATAGATCGACCTTCAATAATACATGCCGCGCGTCTATTTAGCTTATCTAGATAAGTTTTGCTTCCAACCTCGCAACTGTCCCAGACAGGTGAACAGTAATCGAACAATGGCAAGACTATAGTTTTGTAGAGCATTTGACAGGTTTGCTTGGGAAGAACCTTTCGCGCTCTACGCAGTATACCCAATCTAGACGAGATCTTATTACCGATATATTCTATGTGGTCCTTCCAAGATAAGGTGTTGTCAAGGAGGACCCCAAGATATTTAAACTTGTTAACTCTTTCTAAGCGCGTGTTACTGATTTCTATAACTAGATCGTCGGCCTCCGCGGTCCTCTGATGGGTACCAACAAGCATAATCTACGTTTTTCCAAGATTAAGTATTAGAAAATTAGCGTGAAGCCAGCTTAGAACATTTGTTAAGCCACTAGTTAACTGAGCTTGGATTTCACTGACTGACTTGCTTGCAAAATAGATAAGTGTATCGTCAGCATAAAGCTCGACGCTACACTACTATCGAGTGGGGCATTAATTTTTTGGAACTCGGTGGTATGAAATATTTACAATATACAGTGTAAGACAGTGTCTGTCCCTCTGCTCCAATAAGCAAAGTTAGACTAAATGAAGTTTCAATTCAACTTGTATACATATTGCTGTATGGAGCTATCATCATTGATGAATTGCAGCTGGAGAGTCAAATTGACTGAATGAAACTTCGTGCAATTGGCTTAACAAGAAAGAGTTATTTAACTCCAAAATATATTTACTGCCTGGATAACTACCGCATTAAAAATGGATTTAATTCACAAGTACCTCAATGTTGTGTGCCTTCCACATGTGGGGTGCACCTTTAGCCAGCATTTTTAAGTCATCAAGTGCATGCTTCTTGACAACTTTCCTTGGATCCTGCCTCAAGTATTTCAGCAACAACTCAGACTACAAGATAAATTGCATGTTGAACAATATAATGAGTACAGTTAAGTTACAACAACAGTGGAATCTCAATTTTTCAAACCTCCTGGGGAAATGGAAATTGATATGAAAAAATCGGAATTTGAAAAATCGAAGGTTGCATCGACTGAAAGCAAATCCAAGGGAAACAAGGTTTGTTTCGAAAAATCGAGGGTGTGAAAAATTGGGATTCCACTGTAACATCTTCTTTTTTTCCAACACAAATGAATAGCTCCATGTTTGGTTTCACCTGTTTTGGGATGTCAATCACTGAGGATACTGCAAGGCAGGACAAAGTGTGAAGAGTGACGACAACAAATCTGCAGGCTGGGTGAGAGACAAGGAGAGAAGAACACAGCTCATGGACCTGTAGAAAAAAAACACTGTCTTGACATCTGTCTTGAGTGGTGATCACAGAAATAAAATAATTATGTGTCCAAAGACAAGACAAAATATAGCCTGATGGGGGTACTCCCATATAAAAATGACGGGGGTGCTCGTCGTACCTTTTAGGGGTCAAAATTTGCAGATTGGTATCGTTTAGGGTACTTGGTCTAAAATGACCAGTTAGAATTATTACAGTACCTTTCAGGATATACATGTAAAGCCGAAAAAAAAGACCGAAAATGACGTGCTGTTTTTTCTGCAAAGATCATCAAATGTGTATGGGAGGGAGGGAGCAAGGATCCACAAAGATTGAAACATAGGCCAGGATGTTCAGCAAAGATTATAATTATTATGGCATACTGTAATAGGAATCTGCCGCTGACCAGCACAGTATTGTGTCGAGACTACACTCGCCTTAATTATATTTATACTCAAATGACGAATGATCCTCGCAGTTGTGAATGCAATTTAAGCAATTGCGAAAAGAAGCCTGATAAAAATTCAGGACTTCAACGGGGTTCAAACCTGTGACCCCGCGACCGGTGCGAGGTCATACTTTTAGGGGAGGTGTCTGCTTATCAGAGGTTAAAACAAATTTAGTGTCTGAATAACTAACATGCAGAAATATTCAGCCTAACATGAACTTGTCTAATACTGACCTTTGCTGTCAACTGTAAGTCATAATGCATGTGTCTGAAAATAGGAATGAGTTTAAGCTTCATTTCCACCGGTGTACTCAGCCCTGAAACAGAAAAGTACAAACATAAGACAGCCACAATCAGTGTGTGGCTTGCATTTGTTATGTTGCAAATATACGTAATCCTTCCTTGCTGATAGTTGGCTTATCTTAGCTTCATTGGGGCAGGTGTCATTAAGCCACTGACCTTGTCTCCTCTCAATAATTTGTCATCACACTTAAACTTGGTTCAATGTATCATAAAAATCCCCAACAATTAGGTATTTCACTGTTACCAGATAACGAAAACATGAAAATAAAGAGATCCTAGATCTTGTCAGGGATAGATTGAACAAAACAGCAGTGTTTCTATTTGCCCTTTGTGTCCCAGATTTCTGTGATGGTCAGCAATCATTCCCAACTCACGAAAAACATAAGCTTAAATTTCGACAGACTGGTGCTGTCTGTTTTGTTTGGTATCCAGCCTCTAAGCTTAAAGGGCCAGTATCATGAGGTCGAAACTTGAAAACGTCGGCTCACGTTTTCAAGTTTGATTCCGCAAATTCAAAAAGGCCGTAGAGAATTGGAGGTATTTGTTGAATCAAAAATCCATTTTGATAGCCGGAAGAAAGAAAAAATCACTTTTAACAGTGATATGTCCAAAATTCTGGTGCAAGAATAGTGATCAGTGCCGCGCATGGAACCTCGTGATACTGCCCCTTTAATTTAAGTTCAAAAACCAAAATGACAGAATTTTTGCCACATCTTTGTCTTGAATTCATTCATTAATGGGTGGGTAAGATAAAGAGTGGACTAATAACAACTGACATGTGTACCTTTTCATGCTGTTGTTTTATCTCATCCCTCAGTTGAATAAATGTAATCAATGTACATGGAATTTGTGTTATTACTGATATTTATATAAACTGAAAGTATTGCAATAGGCCAGTTTCAATAATATTAAAATTCAAACTATAGTCAGAAGCTTGAAGCAAAATAAATTAATTATTCATTCCTGAACCTCAATGTGATTTCTTTTGTTCTATTCCCCTAAGCCTAGGTTTCAAGTCCTCCTCTCTGACCACTGCATAGATTTGCAACAAGTAAAGTGCCATGTTTTGCCTTTAAATTTCATTTTTTAGGCTTTGCCTTATGTCCTCATTAAGGATCCCCCTGGTGAAAAATCATGCCTGCACCTTATTGATTTTTTATGCAGGAATAAGACACTGACCTCACTTAAGAATATGCAGTGTTTTAATGCCTTCTTACCTTCAATTAGTTGTGCAATTTTATTATAAAGGCCAGAGGCAAATTCCCTGTTAACAAAAGAAAAAGTTAAATCAACAAATATAATTATGATACAGAAAAGATTTAAATCTAATGATATGGTGAGAGTGTCAAGTCAAACTGAATGGATAGAGCACTTCTAATCAGAACTTTGTGAATTTTAAAACATTGTAAGTAAGTAAGTAAGTAAGTAAGTATAAGTAACCTTTATTTAAACACGATAGTTGTTAAAGCTAAAAAGCTTGTGGGGTCGTGCACTATATTACATTAAGAACTATTTGCATCTAAAATAATTATAATTAAAATACTAAATACAATAAGCAAGACTATAGTCTCTTGTTAAGTCAATTCAAACTTTCTTTTGAAAATTTGGGGTCTACCCAGGTCTTCCTCTTATAGTTTTCTATTAGGGTTTTAAGCCAACTATACTAGGACATCTGGTGGGTATTAATCTTTAAAGTGTTGGCTTTTGCAGAATTTAGTCTGTACATGTAGAAAGTGTGGAAACATCTTTGCTCGATTCAGGTCTTGTGCCTTTGACCTTCAGCGAATTTGATTTCTTTCCAGTTGTATCATTGTTGCAGCTTTTATTGTTAAAACTTTTTATTGTAACAGCTTTTGATTTTAGCGAAGTGTCTATGTGCGCAAGTGCAGCAGGCACAAAAACAAACAGAGTTCAAGTGATCAAGAGGTGATTAGTATTGATTCAGCCTGAATTTATTAATAAAAAATTTGATTACTGTATTACTTGAATAAATGACTGGCCAGGGCATTTATTACAAACTCAACATCTGGTGTGTCTGGCTGTTTGTTGAAGGAAGTGTTTAATTGTGATACGCATTCAGTTTTTGGGTGATAAATTCAAAATTAAAAAGGCTTTCTTCTATTACTGTGACGGAAAGTTTATATATCTTTTATACACTGCAATAAGAACCCTGATATCTCAAATCACCTAAATTTGTGAGTAAAACATAGACAAGAAAAATATGATACTAAATGACTTGTACAGTTGTCCATTTAAGTTAACTGACTTCACTTTGAAGTACAAAGTTTCATAATTTTGCAGTGGAGTGTTCCATATAAATGCCCCCTTTCATGGGGAAGAAGAGGCGCTTATTTATGTGTAAGTAAATACAGTGTACACGTCAGGGCTCTCCAGAGAAATAAGACTACTTGGCTGTGAATTGAAAGTAGGTGGCATCTGGGACTCGAGTGCCTGAAGGGCATGAGTATCTAGGGGGGTCCAGCCCGGGGGCATGGTCCCATGGAAACATTTTAAAAATGAAGACACTGGAGATGCATTCTGGTGCATTTTGGGAACAACAGAGATGAAAAGAAATCATTTCATTTTCAGCCAGTTTTTAACCTTTTTATTATTCACTGAAAAAAATTATTGCTACTTTTAATATGCTTTATAATTTATACTAAAGAAAAACATTATGGCCCGAAAGAAACCACTTTTGTTTTATCTCATGGCTATGAAGGATTTGTTTTTATAGCCATACAAGTGTTGGGAAGAAAATAGGACGGATTTATCCTTATCTTCCCCCCAAATATTTTCTCACTAGCTGGCGGCCCCAGGATGAGTACATGTAGATGGAGATTTTCACCGGTCGCCGGAGCTTCCAGAGAACCCTGCACGTTACATGTAGCTTGCGTGCAGCCGTCTCCAAGACGCGGGGAGCAAGGAAATCAGAGACGGCTGCATACAGACTATGTATCAATATTACTAAACAGGATGTGTCGATAAGAATTATCAACGAAAGTACCTTGACTGTGCACAAAACCTGTCGGTTGCAAAGATAGCAGCTTCTAATTCCACCTCATCATGTGACTCTAAGCTGCTTCTGATGCTGGGGTGTAACAAGACAAGAGTGAATGCTAATTTAACCATTTTATTAGAAAATGTTTAACATGTTCACTGCCAGAGTCAATTAGGGAGACATGGAGACATGTAGTGTAGTTTTAACTTTTGAGTCTGTTCACAAAATCCTATGGTGTGACCATTCAAATGAAACCTCTTCAGCAGTACTTTTGTATGGTACCATTTCTTTTAACTTTTGAGTCTGTTCACAAAATCCTATGGTGTGACCATTCAAATGAAACCTCTTCAGCAGTACTTTTGTATGGTACCATTTCTTTTAACTTTTGAGTCTGTTGACAAAATCCTATGGTGTGACCATTCAAATGAAACCTCTTTGACAGTACTTTTGCATGGTACCATTTGTTCTAACTTTTGAGTCTGTTGACAAAATCCTATGGTGTGACCACTCAAATGAAACCTCTTCAGCAGTACTTTTGCATGGTACCATTTGTTCTAACTTTTGAGTCTGTGGATGAAATCCTATGGTGTGACCATTCAAATGAAACCTCTTTGCCAGCACTTTTGCCTGGTCAATCACAATTTTTTGTCAGTTACAATGGATTTGGAAGTGATTGAATATATATTATTATACATTGGTGTCACTAGCTCGATTTTGATTGGCTATAAGCACGCAGCTAATTATTGTTCGCTGTTTCTGTTACGTCATACCTACAGACAATAGTTTTATGCATGCAGAAGTGACGTCATACCTACAGACAATAGTTTTATGCATGCAGAAGTGACGTAAGTTGTTTACTTACAAGTTGACTGCTGTGCATTGATTTTTGTGCGCGCTCTTGTCTTTACAAGTGCAGCTCAGGAATATGCATAATAAAACAATTATTGGATTCGGTTTTCGCATGATAGCGGTAATTATCAAGGCCTCAGTTTGTGTTATCCGCCTCAGCCTTCGGCTTCGGCAGATAACACAAACTTTGGCCTTGATAATTATCGCTATCATGCGAAAACCGAATCCAATAATTGTTAATTATGTGTAGAAGATCCTTTGAAACATGTTTTGTAAGTCATCAGGAATTAAAATTAGTACTTGCCCAGGTGGAGGTAAATCTTTGGAAAGTACAAAGTTTTGATAGTCACTGGCCCAAAAAATGAGAGCTGACAAAGTCAAGTTTCCAATCTATACTTCCATTGAAAAAATATATGTTTGGGCAAACATATTCAACTGTTTCACTTCTGTATTAATCCTTTCACTCCCAGAGTCAATTATAAAGACATACAGTTTACTTCTAACTTTTGAGTCTGTCAACAAAATCCTATGGTGTGACCATTCAAATGAAACCTCTTTGGCAGTACTTTTGCATGGTACCATTTGTTCTTACTTTTGAGTCTGTTGATGAAATCCTATGGTGTGACCATTCAAATGAAACCTCTTCAGCAGTACTTTTGCATGGTACCATTTGTTCTTACTTTTGAGTCTGTGGATGAAATCTTATGGTGTGACCATTCAAATGAAACCTCTTCAGCAGTACTTTTGCATGGTACCATTTGTTCTAACTTTTGAGTCTGTTGATGAAATCCTATGGTGTGACCATTCAAATGAAACTTCTTCAGCAGTACTTTTGCATGGTACCATTTGTTCTTACTTTTGAGTCTGTGGATGAAATCCTATGGTGTGACCATTCAAATGAAACTTCTTCAGCAGTACTTTTGCATGGTACCATTTGTTCTAACTTTTGAGTCTGTCAACAAAATCCTATGGTGTGACCATTCAAATGAAACCTCTTCAGCAGTACTTTTGCATGGTACCATTTGTTCTAACTTTTGAGTCTGTGGACGAAATCCTATGGTGTGACCATTCAAATGAAACCTCTTCAGCAGTACTTTTGCATGGTACCATTTGTTCTAACTTTTGAGTCTGTGGATGAAATCCTATGGTGTGACCATTCAAATGAAACCTCTTCAGCAGTACTTTTGCATGGTACCATTTGTTCTAACTTTTGAGTCTGTGGATGAAATCCTATGGTGTGACCATTCAAATGAAACCTCTTCAGCAGTACTTTTGCATGGTACCATTTGTTCTAACTTTTGAGTCTGTGGATGAAATCCTATGGTGTGACCATTCAAATGAACCCTCTTCAGCAGTACTTTTGCATGGTACCATTTGTTCTAACTTTTCAGTCTGTGGACAAAATCCTATGGTGTGACCATTCAAATGAAACCTCTTCAGCAGTACTTTTGCATGGTACCATTTGATCTAACTTTTGAGTCTGTTGATGAAATCCTATGGTGTGACCATTCAAATGAAACCTCTTCAGCAGTACTTTTGCATGGTACCATTTGTTCTAACTTTTGAGTCTGTGGACGAAATCCTATGGTGTGACCATTCAAATGAAACCTCTTCAGCAGTACTTTTGCATGGTACCATTTTTTCTAACTTTTGAGTCTATGGACGAAATCCTATGGTGTGACCATTCAAATGAAACCTCTTCAGCAGTACTTTTGCATGGTACCATTTTTTCTAACTTTTGAGTCTATGGACGAAATCCTATGGTGTGACCATTCAAATGAAACCTCTTCAGCAGTACTTTTGCATGGTACCATTTGTTCTATCTTTTGAGTCTGTGGACCTATAATGTGACCATTCAAATGAAACCTCTTTGGCAGTACTTTCGCATGGCACCATTTGTTCTTACTTTTGAGTCTGTGGATGAAATCCTATGGTGTGACCATTCAAATGAAACCTCTTCAGCAGTACTTTTGCATGGTACCATTTGTTCTATCTTTTGAGTCTGTGGACAAAATCCTATGGTGTGACCATTCAAATGAAACCCCTTTGGCAGTACTTTTGCATGGTACCATTTGTTCTAACTTTTGAGTCTGTTGACAAAATCCTATGGTGTGACCATTCAAATGAAACCTCTTCAGCAGTACTTTTGCATGGTACCATTTGTTCTAACTTTTGAGTCTGTTGACAAAATTCTATGGTGTGACTATTCAAATGAAACCTCTTTGGCAGTACTTTCGCTTGGTACAACTTGTTCCTTAATATTTCACAAAATAAATATTTGGGATTTTACATGTATATGAATTTTTACCTTTAGCACTCTTGGGAGTTAAAGAATTAAGGACTGGAAAACACTGATCAATCACAATTGTTTTGTCAGTTACAATGGATTTGGAAGTGATTGAATATATATTATGTGTGGAAGATCCTTTGAAACATGTTTTGTAAGTCATCAGGAATTAAAATTAGTACTTGCCCAGGTGGAGGTAAATCTTTGGAAAGTACAAAGTTTTGATAGTCACTGGCCCAAAAAATGAGAGCTGACAAAGTCAAGTTTCCAACCTATACTTCCATTGAAAAAATATATGTTTGGGCAAACATATTCAACTGTTTCACTTCTGTATTAATCCTTTCACTCCCAGAGTCAATTATAGAGACATACAGTTTACTTCTAACTTTTGAGTCTGTCAACAAAATCCTATGGTGTGACCATTCAAATGAAACCTCTTTGGCAGTACCTTTTCATGGTACCATTTTAGTTTTTCAATATTTTACAAAATGAAATTTGGGATTTTTCTTAAATTTTGTTCTTTGGCACTCTTGGAAGTTAAAGGATTAATCTCTTCTCCTTGTCGTAAGGATCAGTTTGCCATTTTTTACTTCTTCTTTCATTACCTGTGATGGACATTCTTTCTCTCTGACACAATACAAGCAATGCTACCAAGAACTCTAAAAATAAAAAAAATATGGGAAAAGAAAGATGAATATAAAATTAATGTAAAATTTATCTCAGTATGTCTATAAGAAAAATTAAAAGTAGTTAAAAAACTCATTAATAATTCATGACCATTTTGTCCAATCCGATGCTCCTCTCTAGTCACGAGGAAAGCACTCTTTACCACATAAAATACGCTTGAAACTAAAAAGCCCGGGGAGGGTTTTGAATGTGGCCCAGGGGAATAATGGGGTATAATAGAAAAACAGTGGCATACAAATGAACGTGAAGCATTATATAATGACACACGTTGCATTATCTATCAATATTCATATATAATGCCACATGTGATATTATATAATGCTTCAAGTTTATATACAGTAGGAATTAAATACTTGGTCAGCCAAAAGTTCAGGAATTCTGCATTCATATTCGCAATATTCGTTTCTAATGACTGTACTTTTTCCACGTCCACCTCAAAAGAACGCTGCTCTTTCGAAGGATCTTTGTTGACTCGACTTATTTGCCATACAGAAAATACTTTAAACGACCACTTTGTTGACGAACGTGTGGCCTTTGGAATACACTCTTCCAATGCGTTTTTCTTTTCTTCTTTAGACTTTGGTGGCCTGAACGCCCGCTTCGGAGGCATGTTTTTACCGATGCAAGCGAAGTATCAAAAGACCGCATTCGAACAAAATACTGACATAGTTCTGCATATTTAAATTTCTAATTTTATTTCTCCTTCATTATTGTTGTTCAATTCCAAAATGCAAACAACCTTCTTTTGTTTTCTCATATCACTCCACATAGTTTCATCGATATTGGACAAAATGGTCATGAATTATTAACGATTTTTTTTTTAAGTCATTCAATAAACTCATTCAATAAACGTGTTTTAAGTCATTTAATAAACTCGCAGCACGTGTTTTATCAGGTATAAAATCACTGCTGCTCGTTTATTAAATAGTACTTAAATATACAATGAAAAAAACTCATATCCTTAAACTGGTAAACAGCATTCACAAACATATGATTTCAAAAACTAGTTCAATAAACATTATTTGATAATAAAATAAATTTGAGTGGCTTTTATCACAATGCATACACGTACACTGTATCTCATAACAATAATATTTATTTGGACTTCAAAAAAATATTTACCAGTATATATGTTGTGGTTTAAATATACTTTCGGTTTGAAATTTTGCAAACCAGTTAATTTTTAGTTTCCTTAAATTTGTTCCAGATTATGATAATTTGTCTGTGACAATTAATTTTTAAAGGAAAATATAAACTAAACTGGTTAAAAAATTAAAAAAAGTATATATGTGTATGATCTATAAACTAAACTAATGATTATTTAAGGCTAAGATTGTACTTGGAAAGAAAGTGCGATGCAGTAAGATACAGTGATCTGAAGTGGCTTAAATCACCTCTGATGTCACTTATAAACCAAGAATTAAGACAAAATGGATGAAATGTTTCTTTATTAAAACACAACAGAAATAATTTCTCTTACCTGACAGTGATTGCTCTTGCCACAGGATCATTTGAGTGAATAACGGAGTAAATACGCTTCAAGAATTCAGCGACATTCAAAATTTTATCCAAGTGTTTGTCACTCTGTTGTGTGACCTTCAGAATACAAAGCCGAAGAAAATTACTCCTAAAAAATAAAATTAATAAGAATTATGAGTGAAATTTTCTACTTTAAAAGTACACTGTACTTTTTTGTGCAGTAACAGACCTTAAAAAATGTTATTTTGTAAAACATTGGCAAAATAATGGTAGGATGTCAAAGTACTGCTGAAGAGGTTTCATTTGAATGGTCGATCACACCACAGGATTTTGTCCACAGACTTAAAAGTTAGAACTACACTACATGTCTCTGTTGTAGGTTGAAATGAAATTCAGGTTAAAATGATTTCAACCTAGTTTGATTTTGAATTTCTTTTGTCTTCGATTCATTATCATAAATCAGAAACAAAGGTAATTCAAAATCAAGCTACATGTAGGTTGAAAAAGTATTCTCAGTTGAACCCGTAACCCGCAACACCTGTGAGGGGTGTCACTAGTGAGTGTTATGGCTGTGAATTAAGTGTTTCAATACAAAGTTTAGTAAGACCTTTTGGCCATGTGCCACATTGTTACGGCTGTTAACTTAAATAGAACAGTTGATTACAGTGGAACCGCGATATAACGATACTCAATAAAACGATGCTCCCGGTATAACGATCAACATTTGACAGCCCGGCAAATGTTACAGTAAATGTATGGAGAAAACCTCCGATATAACGATATTCGATATAACGATATTCTCGATATAACGATCACAATCTGGCAGCCCAAAGATAAAATTTACCCTGATATAACGATAAAATCAATCATCGCGCGATGGAAAAGGAGGCTTAACACTTGAAAATATGTGACATACTTTAATCATTGCATAAGGACTGTAATGTGTCTGTCAACAACTTGTTACGATAATGGAGAGAGAATTTCCGCGCTCTCTTTCTTCGATGAAGGACGCTTTTTTGAGAGTCCAAAAAAAGAGCAAAGGCAATCAAAACTTGACAAATACTTTCAGTGACAAATGGAACTCAGAAATGAACACCATGAACACTCATTTCAAATGTTTAAGGTTTGTTATGCGTGCACACACAACAGTAAAAGTACAGAGCATTATTAATCGAAGTTTATCAATATTAATAGTCAAATGCGTGAACTCAAAAAGGAACATGATCAATTCGTTATTTCAAATGTTAAAGTTTTATAGTTTAACACTACACACAATACTGAAGTTTATCCTTGGAAAGATGGAAACCAAGTGTTGTACTGTACAAATCGTTTAGTAACAATGTGCAATAATAAATATATTACACAAAGAAGTCAATGAAAAATCAATTATTAACAATACACCGATATAACGATATTTTTGGCTCTTTTCCCGAAAAAAAAAAAAAACCGTTATATCAAGAATTCATTATTGCGATCTCCCGATATAACGATCTAATTCGTCGGTCCCTTGGCACATCGTTATATCGAGGTTCCACTGTAAAATGTTATTGAGAACCCTGGTTGAAATCTTTTTAACCTGAACTTCATTTCAACCTACAAGTACATCTCCATAATTGACTCTGGGAGCAAAAGGGTCAAGGATTGAATCAGTTTCTGTAGATTATTAACCTGTATTCAAGGAGATTGACCTCCAATAGCAGTATTAATGTTTTAATGAGGAATGATAATTACCCAACTCGAAAGACATCAGCCAGTTTCAGCAAAGCGGAATTTATTAAAATGGGGAAAGGATATTTCTCAAACAAGCCTGGGAACCTGACAATTGCTTCACATTGTTCTCCTGTTTTGCTTGATCGCAGACTTGAAGTAAAAACAGAATCATTATTATAGTCATTATTCTGTTTTTTAATCACTTTGATTTAATTTAGTGAGCCACCTTAAAAAGCTCTCTAGAAAGAAAGTGGGGATGGTTGGCTTGCTGGAAATCTACTGAATGCGTATCGAACCAACTGAGCCCAACCCCCAAGGGGCACTCTCATAATAACACAAGCTATATGGGTATGTGCCACTGTGAAGGGTATGATTTTCAAACAGTTTAGTCTGGGATAGGGTATAAAAATCAGAGAGTTTTGGTCTAGAATAGGATATCATCTACTGGGAAACTGATCAGTGGTATGAAGAAAGTGTTTCTGGATAGGGGTGTGGGATAGGGAAGGGACTTTTGGTGACCCCTCCCCCCTCCAACCCCACCAGTTCACAGCTAAGCTATCAAAATATTCACTGAGTTGAGTGGAGAAAAAAAAAAAAAGAGAAGTTCCCACATCTGATTGAAGGACCGTGACCAATCAAAGATATCACTTCTGTCTCCAGCCTCAACATGGGCAGAGACATGACTGACAGACAGATATCCCATCTGAGGGGGATAAACATGTGTCTTCGCTTAAAACCCCCTCTCCCCCCCTTCTCATGCATGTGTAAACACCTATAAACCACCCTACCCCACACCTCTTAAAACCATGTCAATCTGTACTCGCAATGTCGAAAGATAAAGAGTAATAGAGGATCTTTGCGAGTGGTATAAAAACATCAATTCTTGCAGAATGAAATGAAATGGTCAAGCTTAAGCTTAATTTGTTTCAAACAAACTATAATTCGTCAGGCAGAAAAACAAATCACAAAAAATCACTGATGACATAAAAACTCATGTAAATTAGCACCTTTGTCAAGTTCTGTCAAGGCAGTGTTTGCATCTTGCCAACTGTCTGAATTATTGGAAGATTTCTCGCCAAAATTCATCAAACTCCCAAAGCTCAACGCGGCCGCCATGTTGAATTACATAACCACAAGTCAACACAAGCATCGTTTTTCGCCAAGCATGCTGGGAGCTCCCGGGAGAAAATGGGCCAATCAGAAGTCAGGACTCAACAATTCTCGCATTTCAATTTCGCGGGAAGATTCGTTTTCTGCGGCCATAACGTTAAGACGTTATATGTTAGCTCAGATTTTTCATACGACAGAAATGACTCTTCTTAGGGGTGGACCATTAGAAATCCTGGGAGGGGGTCAAAAAATTTTCAGTGTAGGAATTTTTTTTTCGACCTGATTTTCCTGCAGGTTTTTTTTTGGGGGAGGTGCAAGCCTGCAGGTTTTTTTTTTTCCTGAGACCTTCTTTATAAATGCGTGCAAGCTCCAATTTTTTTATACCTGGCACAATCCATTTTTGGTATTAAGCGCTGAAGAGTAGATTTAAGTCAGACTGTGGAACGTTTGCATAAAAAATGAGGAGAAATAAGAATTCAGATAGAGTGGTCGAGCGCCGAAGGCTCGAGCCGCTAGGGGGGTCTGGGGGCATGCCCCCCCAGAAAATTTGGAAATCTGGATGCTCTGAAACTCCATTTCTAGTGTTCTGAGACAACAATTACTGTCAAAAATGTTTGGCAAATTGATGTGGCTTCTCGTCGCTTTGCGTCTCTTTGTGTGGCTCCACATACAAGTACTCGGTTTCATTTTATATTTCTTGCTGTTTTTTTAGTTTATCTGGATATCAGAGTAAAGTAGATGCAATTTCGTCTTTTTGTATAGTAAGTATTATGAGAATTTGACGTACCAGATAGATCTTTGAGGCAGGTAATTTTTGACAGCATTTGACTCAACCTGAAGTTGCTTTTGATGAATTTTACTACCAGAGAGCATGTCATACTCTCATCTGTTCCAGTTTAAAATAAATAAATATATGTATATATAGCCAGTTAGCTTGCAGGATTTTATTTTTTTATGGTCAACTGCTTGCAGGAATTTTTTTTGAGACAATTTTCCTTTGCAGGATTTTATTTTGGTAATTGTCACCCCCCCTCCCAAGATTTCTAATGGTCCGCCCCTTACCTCAATTTTACAACGCCAGCTTGTACCTAGTCCTTTACGAAGAGGTGAGTGCTATTTTATATTTGTATATACTTTTCTTACACCTCAATTAGTGGGGGCATCCCTGGTATGGACCTGGTATGGTGCAGCGCTTTTGGCTGTAGCTGTCCCGGCTTCTCCCCCATTTTTATCTCCTGTAAGTTAATGTTTAACTTACAGGAGTTTATGTGGGCTAACATGCATTCTTTATGCATTTTTACTCATGCGCATAGCAGCATGAGTCAAGGTTTCGGTAAGATTTTTGTTTCCATTTTTAGCTTTCGTCCCGCTTTTTGTAGTCACAAATTTCCTTGTTTTTTTAAAGTTTCCCGTATCCCGCGGGACGACTTTCACTGGTCTGATTGGTTGACACGCGACCTCGTGATTTCGGCGTGCCGAGTGGCGTGCCCGTAATCACGTTTAGTGTACGCGAACTCGCCCCTGCCTCCCCTAGAAAGTTATTTTTGCCCCCTATTGTTATAAAAGGCTTCAGGAAGGTTAAATCAATCAGAATCCGTCTACCGAGCACATGTCTGGGTTTTAGGGGGGACTAGAGAGAATCGGTTTGCCACTCAGAGAAGGCTTTCAGATTCAAACAAATATGGCCTCTTCTGTGCTCTACACTTCAATTTTTCAGACGTTCATTTTCCATTACCAAAATGTAAACATGCCTTTGAAGACTTCGAAATGGAAAGAAAGAGTCCTTAAGACGATTTGTATGCCTTTGAAGTGGCGGTTAGAGAGCTGAAAGCGATGGAATCGTCCTGTGAGGATCACAAAGCGAGACACAAAGCCCGGCACAAAGCGAGACATGTGTTCCTACAGAATTCATACTCGAAGCTCGAAGCGGCAGACTTTACTAAGAATTTTCAAGCATTCCTGGAAAACTACGGTGTAGAAAATAACATTTTTGAATGTCCATTTACTTTGTAAGAGACATTTCATGGACTGTTTATTTCTGTTATCAGTGAGAATTTTTGCGAAATATCAGCCGCACGAGAAAATTATTCTTTGATTTGCTTGCGTTGCCGAGAGCTTCCTCGACTGCGATAATTTTAACGCGTTTTGCTCTTGAGACTAATATAATTCGCAGACCCTAGCGCTCCTCGCTGCAATTAGGCTAAATAAATCGCCAAGCCTTCCGGAAACAGAAAATCAATGAATTCTGATGAGCGTTTGAGGAGGGTGTCAATGGGGTATACCTCTAGTCAGTAAACAGTTGAAAAAATCCATTTTAGTCAGTAAACAGTAAAAATAATCCCTTTTTAGTCAGTAAACAGCAAACAGGGAAAAAACGTCGGTTAATAATTAACGTTTACTAATTTTTTTATCACAATATAGTCAACAACGATGTTGATTACAACCTTTCATCTTCTTAGTGGTAGTTATGACAGGAAAGAAATTCCAGGATCTATAAAACGGTCTTAAGGATCCAATTGTTTATGCGCATTCTTACTGCGCACGAAATTCATGTCGCAACGCCATGCAACGTCATGCGGGAGCGCGCGCGCAAAGGAAGAAATCTATTCACATGAAGGGATGGTAGCATTTGCGTTAACTTTGCTTTGATTTAACTCGATTGGATGGTCGGTGACCCCTACTTTTTTGGATAGATGATTTTCTTTACTAATCTCGACAGATTGCGAAAAAATGAACAAAAAATCGATGTAGGAAGTTTAAATTTTTCCCATTTTTCGACCAACGCCACATCGTCGTTGACGTTAGGTTGACTTTAAGGAACGTTGCTAGTTGATTTAATTTGCTTAAGAGATCCACTCATATAAAACTTGGCATAGAAAGTTCCATTCGTTGACGTTAGGTTGACTTTAAGGAACGTTGCTAGTTGATTTAATTTGCTTAAGAGATCCACTCATATAAAACTTGGCATAGAAAGTTCCATTCTAGAGATTCATTTGCAATATTTTTAGACTAACAGACACTGGAGCCATATCGAGTAAGGAACACCGATTTTTCAAAATTAGAAAATTAGGGCGGCCTTTTAGATATCTTATCTCCGAAACGAAGTCAGTGACCCCCCATTTTTTTTGCATTTCTGACAAAAGTAACTCATAACCTAGCTGCAGCAAAAGTTTTATAAAAAAATCAATGTTAGAAGATTTTCGCGCGAACGTCCTTAAATACAAAGAAAACAGCATGGATTGGAAAATACTTCACGGACGAGTGAGATTCTGACGAGTGAATAAAAATCACATGCGCGCATTTTTCCATGGCTTAAACTCTATTTGTTGTGGACAGCAGCAAGCAGAATCGACAGAATCAAACATGAGTTGCCGTCAAGGGGTCTCAAGTGCCGACCGTAAGACTTAAAGGGGGAATGTCACCATTTTCAGTGTTACTTTAAAAAGCCAAAAGACATATTTATATCAGTGTGAACCCAAAACATTGGTCAAGTTTTTCAACTCGAACGAGTTTATGCCGAGATCTTTAACCTTCTGTCTCACTCCAAGAAATCCCTCCACGTGCGGCTTGAAGTTATTTAATCTCTCAAGCCCATCTTTAAACGATATTCTCGAGCGAACACGCTCGATATCTTCGGCATTACGATAGAACGTGACCACAGCACAAATGAATGCCATGTTGGCCACGTTTGCCAAGGTCGAAGATCGCGAGAGAGCCTGGAACTATTATATAAAGCCGCAGATACAGCGCAGGCTAAGGGTTTGTCACGAATATCAGTCACGCAGCAGACTAAAAACGACAACAATGGTACAGAAGGTCTTAGCAGGGTCAAAAATGGACTCAAAATGGGCTCTAAAATGATTTAAACAAAGTAACCGTAAACTCAAATTTTTATTTGCACAGAGAAAATGTTCAAAATTTGTCTTTTATTTACCACATACGCTAAGAAAACGACTTCCTTTTATACGATAGTCAGCTCGTATTTTGTTATTTATACGGTTACGATAACAAAAATCCATTGTTATACGCTAGTCAGTTAACCCCATTGACACCCTCTTTGAGGGAATGACATTTTCATTCAAGGAAATATGAGTTTCATTAAAACGTTTTGACCTTTAGAACAAATATTGTGGAGCGCGCGATCGAATTACATTCCACACGAAATTTGCATGAAACGAAACAATCTTGCCATCCGTCGGTGGGGTGGGGAGGGGGGGGATTCTTTCTGGAATAACCCAATGCCCAATGTAGTAGAAATAATTCACGGTTTGGGAAGTATTAGACTATAATGCGGGTTTGAACGGGAATCACTAAATTAAATATTCGAAGCAAGTACAGAAAAAATGGTAGCTTTAATCAACGTGTCTTCCCCGTGTCTTGACTGATGGTGCAATGTGTGTCACGCAAAAATTCGTTGAGGTGGTAGCGGTGCGTGACACGTTTAAAATAAACCATAAAACTTTCTTGCGCATGAGTAAAGGCTACTGGTAGCCTCTTGTTGTTAGCAAAAAATGCGTTGGATACTATTAATAGACTTTTTAGTGAATTTGTGGGGACATTCCTGTTGCATTTTTGTTAGCACATTACCGTTCTATCTGTCATCAGTACTACGTCACTACGGAGTACCATGAGACGAACGCGCGCTAGCTTATTGAGCCATTGTACGCTCGCTTGCGGAGCCGAAACGACGGATACTTAATGTCGTGAGTATTTACAATCTGAATAGAGATCACTAACTATTGGTTGCTACTTTTCTTTTTTCCCTTTAGCAATCTACATCCAAAAATTGTGCCGTAACCTCTTAATTGCTCATCATGTCAGCTAAAAACGATAAACTTGAGGCTAGCCACCAAACTGGTGCGTCAGACAGCCAACCTGGCAATAATTCTCAACCTGAGATCACTCACCCTGCTGAAGCAGGTCGGTCTACAAGCCAACCTGGCGAAAACCTAGCGCAAACACTTTCAGAAAAAAACGTAAATATGGGCACAATGGTCTCCTTATTAAAAACGATTGTTGAGCGTCAAAACACACGGATCTCCTTGAGGGATCGAACTCTAATGATGTCGAAGCGCCATCTAAAACAACTGAGCCCGAAGAAGACCACGAGCTTCTCAAATCTCTCGAGGCTGACCTCATTGATTGTAAAAATATTGGCGCCAAAATAAATCAAAGCTTGGCTAACATAGTGTCCAAATGGTGGGACATCACCCTTCCCAACGATAAGGTCAAAGCACTACTGGCTAAACACGCCAAACCTGAAAAGTAAGAGTCAACCCAGAAATTTGGGATAAAATGAATAATTCTAAGCGCAAAGCCGACCTGAGAGTCAGTAACTGAACATACAACAAGCCTTACAGGAAGCCACTTTCGGCATTTTAAAAGCAAGTGATCGATTAGTGGACCAGAAACCGAACACAGATAAAGAAACACTGGCCGCTAATATCGACGCCATTGTCCTAATAGGACACGCTGTCGGGGAGCTTTCCCGCTTACGCCGAGAGCAGATTAAACCGGCCCTTAGAGCTGAATTTCATTCGCTTTGCACCCAGGCAAATGAGTCGGCCAGTCGTTCAGATTTGCTGTTTGGGGCCGACTTAGCTAAACAAGTGCGCGATGCTAAAGATACGAACCACCTTGGGAAAGCCATAGGCGCAGGCAAATCTGGCGCGACACGTTTTTCCCGCTCATACAATTCCCATTGTGATAACAAGCTCAGGGCACAAAAGAATTTTGGCAAACACTCCAGGCCTGGAGAGAGCAAGCCGTTATTTTAGGGAAGGACCAGAAAAAACCACCTCCAAGAACCGAACTAAGAGGACATAATGCAATCTCTGAAAAACATTAAAAAATCGGTACGTGACCTAAAGGAATATTTTGAGTCTAGATAGGCGGCGGAATTACCTCTGATAAGGAAATTCTGACATCTGTCAGAGGTGCAACTCTTGAGTTGGACACGAGGCCATTTAACACTTCACGCCCACAATCTATTTTCCCCGGGCTATTTTCTCTGTTGAAGAATGTGCTATTATTGACAATGAAGTAGCAAAACTACTATCTAGAAGTATTATTGAAACAACTGATCATGATTCTAATGAACTGTTTTTCACCATCTTCATTAGACCTAAGAAAGACGGGGGCCACAGACTCATTCTAAATCTCAAGGGACTAAACCAATTTGTCACTTATCACCATTTTTAAAATGGAAACGCTCCAGTCAATAGGTGGGTTCATACTAGCGTAGTAAATAGACCTTAAGAAGCAAAGACCTCAAGTATACTTTAGATCACGTATGTTTACTTACATTGATAAGCGTTCATATTTAAAATTCTGAGTATACTTCAAGTGACAGAGCCGTCAATCAAATTACACGCCACGTATATTCAAGCATGTGCATGAGTGCGGCAAAGATGTTAACATTTATTTTACATCATGCAACCTCGAAAGCTCAAAATTGCTTTTCTTATTTGGCTTTTATTTTTCCTGTTGCGACGACAGCGGGCTTTGCTACTTCACCAAGCTTATCACTTTCTCGTTGTGGAAGAAGAATTTAGAATAAGACAAAGAAATCGACGCCGGTTTATGTTGACGCTTTTCAGTCAAATGAGTCAAAACACGCAGCGAAGAAGAAGAGCTTGGGTTTGGCCACGTCCACAAAACTGGTTCCGTAGTTTGTTGGCAAATCCAACAAATGTTCTTTGGAAAGAACATTTTAGAGTGACACGCGAAACTCCGTGGTCTAAGTAGTCGTCATCGCGGTCCAACACGCGAAGTTGACTCGAAAGTGACTGAAGTCGGGGTTGTCCGTTTTCTTTGTCGTTCGTGAAAGCAAGGCGTCAAGCAAGCAAGCAAGCAAGCAGATCGAAATGATGTGCGTGTTGTACAAGGATCTACAAGTCTTGCGTGTTCTGATATCCCATCGAAAAATAGGTAGTCAAGGACTACATGTAGCTACTTCTGTAGGATGGAAATGAAAAAAGAGAAATAGACAGAGGAATGCATGTGGCTACTTAAATGGAAAGCAACTGATTTTGGTCTCTCGACCAATTAAAAATAGGCCTCTGAGAGGACATGAGGTTACCGGTGAGAAATACAGAAGTGCAAAACTAATGAAGTAGGAAATAATCGATTGAAATGACTATCGAGCCTGTGGAACTGCTGCATATCAATTTCACCTCACTTTAAAGCGTCTACAAAGATTGACTTCTCATCATTTTTTTTCTTTTGTTTAAATGAATCATAGAACTTATTGGCCACAAGGCAATGTTGTTGTACAATTTATGTTTTAGTGCAAATTGGTTTAACATAATACTCAGTTGTAATTAATTCCTGGTACTTTTTGTTTTATTGTAAAAATTTTTGCACTGTACTGTAATGCTTATGTTTGTTATTTTTATTGAAATTGTATTGAATTATAAAAAATATAATGTATGCAAGTATAATTATAAGAAACAAATTGTAAGTAATTCTGTTATGCAAGTGATGTAGCTCTCTATTGTAAGTAATTAACGTGTTGTACAATGTAAGTTATATGTTAAATCTAAATATGTATTCACAGTCGGTGAGGCAAGAACGAGAACGAGAACGAGAACGAGAACGAGACAACGCGCGAGTGAGCAGCAAAGGGCTTCCTCGTGCTGAACCCTTTTCTCGCAGATTCTCCAGTCTCTCAGTCTCTTGGTATAACATTTCCTTGATCAAATATAACGTAACACTGGAAATGTTAACACGGAAATTTACACCATAGCTCGTGAGTGAGTGAGAATGACGTCAATGATTCAATACCACAAGATGAAAAGCGAACATTTTATTTTTAACACAAGGTACAATAGTTCTTGCCTTTGGTTATAACAGTTTAAAATCATCTATGGGTGTAGATCAATCTGCTAACAGCAAATGAAAGTGTATTTTTCTTAGATTGAGCTCTTTTCAGTTTCAACATGTGGAACCATACATTCGTTTAACTTGAAATATAATTGAACATTTGCCACAATATTACTTAACCAAAACAACTTGATCCTCTATGGATCTTATATATGTATAGTTTTAGCAGCAGCAGGTCTTAATGGGAACTGTTTTCTTACCATGCACTTGTACAGTTCTATTCCTACCCTAATTGGTTTGACTGGTGTCCATGTGGATTCAATACTTTCGACATAAGCTTACAACTGTTTTGAGGTTTTGATAAAAAAAACAAAACACAATGCGTACCAGAGGACTTACAGAAGGAAATATTTGGTTCCCCGAAGGGAGTTACTCAAATCCGTATAAGGGTTCGCCAGATGATGTACATGGACCAATTCGAGGTGCTTCGCTGCACAAATCGCTCCATCATGGCCGCCCAACGAAGTCAAACATCTCGGTTCAGCGTTGGTTTTTCTGGTGGAAATTCTGAGCACACCGTCAAACAACCTAAAGAAGTCCTTTCTAGAAAACATCGTGCACATTGCTTGAAAGCTGTGCCTGGTTACTGGTGCAAAATAGCAACATTTTGTAAACAAATTCTCTTACCTGTAATCGTACATCGACCACAAGGAAAGAAAGCACGTCGCTGGAACGTCTTAATCGATAAGTAGTCGATCGTTGACGAGAGCCGACGAAAATGAATCGGGTAACATCGAGATTAGTCTCGGCGATCGTCGACGTGATCGAGTTTCATCGAGTTTGGAATCGTATAAAACCGATAATACGAAGTAAAACCGATATGTGTTCCGAACACAATCCGAAGATTGGACCACTTACGGACTTACACACTCGATGACATAGTAGCTATTTCTCTTCGAGAAGTAGCTACAAAAAGGCATTTGATTGACATTCAATTTCCTGAAATTGTTTTGATAGTGCGTAAGTTCGCGGATAAAGGATGGTTGAAATCGACTTGAAAGTGCACTTCGGCTCTTTGAAAAAGATGCGTTGCTACGGCTACAAGTTAAAATCAAAGTGCCCTTTGGGCTATCTCCTGTAAGTTTTTTCCCGTGATGCAGTGCTGTCATATTATGTCGGAATATTGTTACTGTTTCAGTTCTTCCCTAGACATGCACCACCACTTATAAAATAATGGCATTCTCGTCATTTTTAACAGAGTGTAACACATGTACATGGTGACAAAATCTCCATTTGTTGTCCAGCTCAACGATTGAGCAAGTTTTCTGTAACTGTTATCATTCATACAATTAATTACTAGCTTTCAATTGTCATTTGCTGCAGCAAAAATGCCAGCATCACTTTACAGATGGTGGCTCTTAGGGAAGTGATCATAGCAAGTATACTCGACAAGGACCCACCCTGTGTAGGGATAGGGGGTTACACAGCATACCACCTATCTAATGAGTGTAATGGACGCCTTTTTTTGGCCTAAAAATCAGAGATGAGAGTTTAATATTCTGTCGGCATGAAGCTTGCATTGCTAGTAAAACGGCACAGGAATATTTTTATCTTTCTCTTAGTTTCTACCTGTAAGTTGACGTTTGATTTGAATTCTATCCTGTCATCAGTCCGGAACGAAGGAGTAACATGAGAAGCACGCGCGCTAGCTTATTGAGCCATTATTTAAAGAAAGGGCTTGTTGGAGGTCACAAGAACGAAGGAGAAGGGATGGGTAAATGCCAATAGGGAGGAAACAAATAACTGTATATGCAAAGACCACCGTAACGAGATAGAAGCACCGGATCCTGTAGTAAAGGATCTAATCAACTATAAAATAATAAACGATTTGATATAAAAAGCAAGGCTGATAAACGGTACGGAAACGACTATATTTGTAAAAAATCCAATATTTCGAAAGGCACAGCCTTTCTTCTTCAGGGTCTTACAGATAATATCTCGTAAGGCAAAAAAACGTTACAATTTAAATTTGAAAGGGGGCGGGGGATTAAATATGATACTATGACAGCATAAACTGAAGTGACAAAGTAAATGTAAATAACCGTAAATAACTAAGCAATATAGAGGTAAGAAAAACATGCAACACAACACCACAGAAAATATAAGTAATGGAAACTGAGAAAAGATGTCATGTTTCATCTCTTCTATTTAAACCTAAAGGTTCAAGGGTCTGACCTCTCTCAATAAGATATGCTTCTCTTGCTTTACGTACACCGTCACGATTAGTTTTAACGAGTTCAAGAGGGATAAGTTGCATATCAGAAGCGGTATGGTCGTTAGAAAGGAAATGCTCTGAGACTGCAGTAGGTTTAGAGATGTTAGTTTGTTTGTCAACTGGTCTACGATGTTCGTTGAAGCGGTCTTTAAGTCGTCGTTTGGTTTCTCCTATGTATTGTTTGTGACAACGATTGCATTGTACCATGTAAATGACGTTTTTTGAGTTGCAGTCGATGTGATGATTAATACGTCTTGTTTCACCGGTAGAATGAAATGTATAACTGGTAAGTCCGTCCGTTATGTAGTTGCATGTCAAACAGTTGCTGTCACATTGAAAAGAACCGCAAGGTTGGTTATTTTGTGAAGGATTACGTAGTTTGGAGCTTACTAATAAATTACTAAGATTGTTAGTTCGTCGGAAAGCAACAATGGGTGGAGCTTTGAAAACGTTAGTACAGCGGGGAGATGAAGACAAGATGTTAAGGTGCTTGTGAATAATGGATGATATAGAGCGAAGAGCTGGATTATAGGTGATAACAAGGGGTACTCGTTTGGGTTGGTTAGTTTCAGAAGTGTCTTTAGGTGCAATAGCTACGGTACGTGTGATGTTGTGAACGCGTTTTATTTCCTTAACCAAGAAATAAAACGCGTTCACAATAGCTATTGCACCTAAAGACACTTCTGAAACTAACCAACCCAAACGAGTACCCCTTGTTATCACCTATAATCCAGCTCTTCGCTCTATATCATCCATTATTCACAAGCACCTTAACATCTTGTCTTCATCTCCCCGCTGTACTAACGTTTTCAAAGCTCCACCCATTGTTGCTTTCCGACGAACTAACAATCTTAGTAATTTATTAGTAAGCTCCAAACTACGTAATCCTTCACAAAATAACCAACCTTGCGGTTCTTTTCAATGTGACAGCAACTGTTTGACATGCAACTACATAACGGACGGACTTACCAGTTATACATTTCATTCTACCGGTGAACAAGACGTATTTATCATCACATCGACTGCAACTCAAAAAACGTCATTTACATGGTACAATGCAATCGTTGTCACAAACAATACATAGGAGAAACCAAACGACGACTTAAAGATCGCTTCAACGAACATCGTAGACCAGTTGACAAACAAACTAACATCTCTAAACCTACTGCAGTCTCAGAACATTTCCTTTCTAACGACCATACCGCTTCTGATATGCAACTTATCCCTCTTGAACTTGTTAAAACTAATCGTGACGGTGTACGTAAAGCAAGAGAAGCATATCTTATTGAGAGAGGTCAGACCCTTGAACCTTTAGGTTTAAATAGAAGAGATGAAACATGACATCTTTTCTCAGTTTCCATTACTTATATTTACTGTGGTGTTGTGTTGCATGTTTTTCTTACCTCTATATTGCTTAGTTATTTACGGTTATTTACATTTACTTTGTCACTTCAGTTTATGCTGTCATAGTATCATATTTAATCCCCCGCCCCCTTTCAAATTTAAATTGTAACGTTTTTTTGCCTTACGAGATATTATCTGTAAGACCCTGAAGAAGAAAGGCTGTGCCTTTCGAAATATTGGATTTTTTACAAATATAGTCGTTTCCGTACCGTTTATCAGCCTTGCTTTTTATATCAATAGGGAGGGCATGTTACTCCTTCGTTCCGGACTGATGACAGGATGGAATCCAAATCAAACGTCAACTTACAGGTAAGTCTCGTTTAATTGTAAAATTCTATCTGTCATCAGTCCTATGTCACTACGGAGTACCATGAGATTTCAAAGCCTGTGAGCTCCAACAGGGTCATGCAACGTACCAAATATTAGTGGGGTACGAAGTCATAATAGGAGACGTAACAGGACGTCCAATAAAACATCAACAATTGGACTTTTGGTTTTCACTTACGTCATATCAGAATTCAGAAGCATTAAAAAATAGATTTCGAATAAAAAATGTTTATGGAATTGTAGAGAGTTTAAAACTACACATCTTGGCCAAATTGTGAGGCGCAAAAGCATTTCATTCAAGAGTTATAGGCGAACGAGCATTAGACATTTTTAGTAAAAAAAATGTATGGAGCGGCCATCTTTGTGCCACAAAGATGGCGGCCAAAAATTCAAAGTCTTAATTACAAAAAAAATCACATCAAAAACTATTGTATTTGCTATAAGCTCCATTAACTCGACTTATAAGCACTTATAATGCAAACAATAATTTTCAGCTGATTTAATTTTGTTTATTTTCGTGGCTTATCTTAAATAGCGTGACGAATTGCGTGACACATTTAAAACCTTTGTAAATCGGAAGCAAAACATCGTTAAAACCTGAAACTTTTTGTGAAAGATTATAACACTTGTATAAACATACCATGGCAGAAACACCTTTGTAGGACGTATACTTTAGATTTTTTAATTTTTATGACGTCATGTGAAAACCAAGAATAGAACCAAACGAAAAATGGCGTGACAAATATGTTGTCAACTCAGAATATCTAGACGATGTATAGATACGATTACATTTCCGGTGATTATAAGAAGAACGGTAAAAAGGGCTAGTCAACCTGAACACCGGAGTCAAAATGATTCAATAGAGTTTGTCCGAGGTTGCCACTAATGGACTTATTAGTGTTCAGCAAATGTTCGAGCGTTAGACCATCCCCCAGCCTTGAGGATGTCCGCTAGAGGAAGCTGTATAGTGGCGCTGTAAGAGGAGGAGGCTGTTCGACTACATGTACTATGCGCCGAGAATTCCAGCATCCTGGAGCAACATATTGTAACGCAAACTGATCATGCATGAAAGGCAACTAAATAGTTTCTTTAAACCTTTCAAAACACTTCACATAAAGAGCAATAATCTTTAATATACCTGTATCGTCCTGACTGTTTACTACTTGGCTATCTTCTTACGAAACGAGAATTCTATCTTTTTAATATTATCGCTTCCCAAATCGAGCGCGTGACATTTGTGATGTCTGCGCGCGAGTGGACAAGTTAACCCATCCCGTTGACCTCGATTATCACTTTCAGTTTTCTTGATGTCCTAAAGTTTCGAGCCCGAAGTTTTACCATTCAAATGAAAGCTACACGTATCTTGGAAGCAGTACTTTCAAGTGGAGAAAAAAAGAAACGAAGGATTACGGGAGGGAAAAACCGCAAGGGCTGGGCATGTAACTCCTTCGTTCCTGACTGATGATGAGGAAGAATTCCAATCAAACATCCACTTAGGCAAGTCTCGTGTAATTCTTGAATTCTACCTCGACGTCAGTCCGAGTCACTACGGAGTTATATGAGATTTGAAAGCCCTGGAAACACGAAGAAGTAGCTGTACAATCGTATGAACGGTAACAGCTTTATTTGGTCACAGATGGCCATACGTGTAATGATTAATGTACAACGCGTTGCGTTACACGCATGCGAAATTGCCAAATGAAGATCAATGAAGAGGTATCTTCTATCGAACAAACTTACGGATAACAGACATTAAACTAGGAGGAGTACCCTGAAAATGTTCTAAAATGCTTGCACCAAAGTTGCTCTCTATAGGCTTATTATTATGTGGTTTGATAAAACTAATAAGAAGTTGACAGTTGTGTCCCCGGCCTGAGCTCCTTAGTGATAACGCTTTATGTGCGAAACTACGCATAGGCTGTTTCGTTTTCATCCTGTTTGTAAGCAACTAGTTCTATGGGCTCAAGGTGTCTTCGTATTAAGGAAATTGATTATTTAGTCGGGCGCAAGCTTAATTAGTTGCGACAGTGCATTGCCGAGTGAGGCGATATCAAGTATCCATTCCGTACGTGTTATCGTTAGTTCGTCTCGATTCCAATTCGGCCTTGATATTATAAACCCCAGGGGTGTGGGCAGCACTGAGCCATATTTAGCGACCGATGCACCATTCCCAAAGTTTTCTTCCTAGGCGATTGCAAGGGGCTGAATGGCTAGTCCCCATATGATTTAGGACTGCTATTGCAGTTGTGTTATCTGTGAGGATTCTAAGATTAGTGTTGTAATTTGTTTTACAAAATGTTTGTAGCTAAGGCCCATAAATACCGCTAATAATGCGAGGTACAGTAGTCTATGTGATGTAATTTTTCCCTCGTCGGACCAATCACCAAAAACCCTCCAGTACTTGTGTCATAATGTAAACCGCCCCCCAACCATTTTGAGATGCGTCGGTGGTGGGGGGGGTTGGAGGGCTGTTCATGGGACGTTATGGGAACTCACGACATTGTCCACCCACCACTGGAGTTCCTTTTTGCAATCTTTCGTTAAGGGGCGGACCATTAGAAATCTTGGGAGGGGGGGGGGGGGGGGGGGGGGGGTGACAATTACCAAAAAAAAAAATCCTGCAAAGGAAAATTGTCTCAAAAAAAATTCCTGCAAGCAGTTGACCATAAAAAAAATAAAATCCTGCAAGCTAACCGGCTATATATACATATATTTATTTATTTATTTATTTATTTATTTATTTATTTTAAACTGCCTCAAAGGTCTATCTGGTACATATACCGATATCTTAATTTAGTATACATGTATACTGAAACAGTGGATAGCATTGTTGGCGCGCTCGGATTGGCTACTGAAACTCGGAATATTCACCTCCCAGCAGTTTGCGTGCGAAAATTGTAATCGTTAATTGACAGGAATAAATGAGTTAAAAAGCATCATTTTCGTTATATTATGTCACTGTTTCAGTATATATATCCACCACTACCCGGCACCTCCACTTCGGTGAATAGTTGTTAAATAACCAAAACCTTGTTTATGTACATATTTGAAAACACTGTAAACATCATGAAATATGTAACCTGCTCTACAGATTGTCCAACCGTCCCGATTTCGTCGAGATTACCCCGATTTTGCTTGAAAATCCCGAATCCCGACCAATATGTGATCGGGATAGGAAAAATCCCGATTTTGACATTCGGTTCTGTCATTTTCGTCAAATTCTCTTAATACTTACTATACAAAAAGACGAAATTGCGTATACTTAACTCTGATATCCAGATAAACTAAAAAAACAGCAAGAAATATAAAATGAAATCGAGTACTTGTATGTGGAGCCACACAAAGAGACGCAAAGCGACGAGAAGCCACATCAATTCGCCAAACATTTTTGACAGAAATTGTTGTCTCAGAACACTAGAAATGGAGTTTCAGAGCATCAAGATTTCAAAATTTTCTGGTGGGGCATGCCCCCACACCCCCCTAGCGCCGAAGGCGCGAGCCCCTAGCGGCTCGCGCCTTCGGCGCTCGACCACTCCATCTCAATTCTTATTTCTCCACATATTTTATGCAACGGTTCGACAGTCTGACTTGAATCTACTCTCCAGAGTTTAATACAAAAAATGAATTGGGCCAAGTATAAAAAAAATTGGAGCTTGCACGCATTTATAAAGAAAATCTGAGAAAAAAAAAAACCTGCAGGCTTGCACCTCCCCAAAAAAAAAATCCTGCAGGAAACTCAGGCCGAAAAAAAAATTCATACACTGAAAATTTTTTGACCCCCCTCCCAGGATTTCTAATGGTCCACCCCTAAGGACACCTGACTGTCAAAAATCGCCTTTGCCAGTTTTTGGCATGCTCAAGGGCTCTATAATAACGTTGTCCATGCATGACCCCAGGGAATGATGAGATAATTTTCCTACCACACAGGCTACTTGTCGTTGGGAAGGGTTTAAATACAGACTTTTCCGGGTGGATTGTAAACCCCAAGGTATCGAATAGTTTCCATACATTATTTTCATTGTGGCTCTTTATTCTTGTAAAGTTCTCAAGAATATTCAAGACTTCTTTGTCCAATTCTCGATGCATAAAATTGTAGACATCAGCCCATCAGAGACACAACCCTTCTTGTGTGGCTCGGTAAGCGGCGATTTTAGCAATTTAGTGAGTTTTCTGGGACAAGAGGATAACCTGTTAGGTAGGCACGTGAACTGATACAGGACATTTTTCCATATGAAACGTAGGTATTTTCTGTGCGAGGGATTCACGCTAACCGTATAATAAGCGTCCTTGAGGTCAGGCGAGGCCATATAGCAATTCTTTTCGACTAATCGGACTATTAGGTGGGTTCATACTAGCGTAGTAAGTAGACTTCAAGTATACTTAAATCTCACTTCAGATGTGAACGGGTGGAATTTCAACTTAATTTTAACTTGTAGCCGTAGCAACGCATCTTTTTCAAAGAGCCGAAGTGCACTTTCAAGTCGATTTCAACCATCCTTTATCCGCGAACTTACGCTCTATCAAAACAATTTCAGGAAATTGAATGTCAATCAAATGCGTTTTTCGATGGGATATTAGAACACGCAAGACTTGTACAACAAGCACATCATTTCGATCTGCTTGCTTGCTCGCTTGACGCCTTGCTTTCACGAACGACAAAGAAAACGGACAACCCCGACTTCAGTCACTTTCGAGTCAACTTTCGCGTGTTGGACCGCGATGACGACTACTTAGACCACGGAGTTTCGCGTGTCACTCTAAAATGTTCTTTCTAAAGATAATTTAGCGCTGCATTTGCCAACAAACTACGGAACCAGTTTTGTGGACGTGGCCAAACCCAAGCTCTTCTGCTTCGCTGCGTGTTTTGACTCATTTGACTGAAAAGCGTCAACATAAACCGGCGTCGATTTCTTTGTCTTATTCTAAATTCTTCTTCCACAACGAGAAAGTGATAAGCTTGGTGAAGTAGCAAAGCCCGCTGTCGTCGCAACAGGAAAAATAAAAGCCAAATAAGAAAAGCAATTTTGAGCTTTCGAGGTTGCATGATGTAAAATAAATGTTAACATCTTTGCCGCACTCATGCACATGCTTGAATATACGTGGCGTGTAATTTGATTGACGGCTCTGTCACTTGAAGTATACTCAGAATTTTAAATATGAACGCTTATCAATGTAAGTAAACATACGTGATCTAAAGTATACTTGAGGTCTTTGCTTCTTAAGGTCTATTTACTACGCTAGTATGAACCCACCTATTGGCTGGAGCGTTTCCATTTTAAAAATGGTGATAAGTGACAAATTGGTTTAGTCCCTTGAGATTTAGAATGAGTCTGTGGCCCCCGTCTTTCTTAGGTCTAATGAAGATGGTGAAAAACAGTTCATTAGAATCATGATCAGTTGTTTCAATAATACTTCTAGATAGTAGTTTTGCTACTTCATTGTCAATAATAGCACATTCTTCAACAGAGAAAATAGCCCGGGGAAAATAGATTGTGGGCGTGAAGTGTTAAATGGCCTCGTGTCCAACTCAAGCGTTGCACCTCTGACAGATGTCAGAATTTCCTTATCAGAGGTAATTCCGCCGCCTATCTAGACTCAAAATATTCCTTTAGGTCATGTACCAATTTTTTAATGTTTTTCAGAGATTGCATTATGTCCTCTCAGTTCGGTTCTTGGAGGTGGTTTTTTCTGGTCCTTCCCTAAAATTACGGCTTGCTCTCTCCAGGCCTAGTCTCCCACGCAGCCGTTATTTGTCTCGTCACGCAATGCTCCTCCCCGTGCATGACGAGACAAATAACGGCTGCGTGGGAGACTACTCCAGGCCTGGAGTGTTTGCCAAAATTCTTTTGTGCCCTGAGCTTGTTATCACAATGGGAATTGTATGAGCATGAAAAACGTGTCGCGCCAGATTTGCCTGCGACTCCTGCGCCTATGGCTTTCCCAAGGTGGTTCGTATCTTTAGCATCGCGCACTTGTTTAGCTAAGTCGGCCCCAGACAGCAAATCTGAACGACTGGCCGACTCATTTGCCTGGGTGCAAAGCGAATGAAATTCAGCTCTAAGGGCCGGTTTAATCTGCTCTCGGCGTAAGCGGGAAAGCTCCCCGACAGCGTGTCCTATTAGGACAATGGCGTCGATATTAGCGGCCAGTGTTTCTTTATCTGTGTTCGGTTTCTGGTCCACTAATCGATCACTTGCTTTTAAAATGCCGAAAGTGGCTTCCTGTAAGGCTTGTTGTATGTTACTGACTCTCAGGTCGGCTTTGCGCTTAGAATTATTCATTTTATCCCAAATTTCTGGGTTGACTCTTACTTTTCAGGTTTGGCGTGTTTAGCCAGTAGTGCTTTGACCTTATCGTTGGGAAGGGTGATGTCCCACCATTTGGACACTATGTTAGCCAAGCTTTGATTTATTTTGGCGCCAATATTTTTACAATCAATGAGGTCAGCCTCGAGAGATTTGAGAAGCTCGTGGTCTTCTTCGGGCTCAGTTGTTTTAGATGGCGCTTCGACATCATTAGAGTTCGATCCCTCAAGGAGATCCGTGTGTTTTGACGCTCAACAATCGTTTTTAATAAGGAGACCATTGTGCCCATATTTACGTTTATTTTTGAAAGTGTTTGCGCTAGGTTTTCGCCAGGTTGGCTTGTAGACCGACCTGCTTCAGCAGGGTGAGTGATCTCAGGTTGAGAATTATTGCCAGGTTGGCTGTCTGACGCACCAGTTTGGTGGCTAGCCTCAAGTTTATCGTTTTTAGCTGACATGATGAGCAATTAAGAGGTTACGGCACAATTTTTGGATGTAGATTGCTAAAGGGAAAAAAGAAAAGTAGCAACCAATAGTTAGTGATCTCTATTCAGATTGTAAATACTCACGACATTAAGTATCCGTCGTTTCGGCTCCGCAAGCGAGCGTACAATGGCTCAATAAGCTAGCGCGCGTTCGTCTCATGGTACTCCGTAGTGACGTAGTACTGATAACAGATAGAACGGTAATGTGCTAACAAAAATGCAACAGGAATGTCCCCACAAATTCACTAAAAAGTCTATTAATAGTATCTAACGCATTTTTTGCTAACAAAAATGCATAAAGAATGCATGTTAGCCCACATAAACTCCTGTAAGTTAAACATTAACTTACAGGAGTTAAAATTCCACCCGTTCACATCTGAAGAGAGATTTAAGAGGGGCGGTAAGGGGGGGTCCTTCGCACGTTTCACGGGTATTAAAAACGATCAATAACGAATCACGGCGATTAATATTCCAATTTCACGGTTCACAGAAAATAACATAATCGCAAGGGTGTACTTTAAGTAAAATTCTCCATAATGTAGTTTTACTTAACTTTTTGGTCTTCTTTGTCGCGGGTTAGTTCCAATCCTTTTGCTTGGAAGTTATTTTGTCTTGTGTTCAACAGTTGAAACGAATGTAACGTGATTAAAGAACATTAAACACCAATCTAAACATCTTTTGAAATCTTTGTTTGCGTAAGTTACCTAGAAGAGCTTGGATGTTACTCGAACCGTTCTTCCGCTCCGAGTTGTTACAGCTCGAAGAAAAGTAATTTCATCCTCGTTGTCACTGTCAACAATTGTAGGTTCACTGTCAGACTCTGTGTCATACTCAGAAGATTGATCCACAAACTCCGAGTCATCAGCACCTTGCACTAAACTTTCCTCTCCTTCCACCAAATCATCTTTGTCTTGGGAGGGGTCGTCGGATTGCTTGTCGCTGCCGTCATCAGCAGATCCGGTAGGAAATTCGCCGTCAGTAGTCCCAGTAGGACAATCAACCACTCTTCTCTCTAACCTTAACTTCTCCTTTGGTTGCAAATATGCCGGGCATACATGTTAAGGGGTAGCGTGCCTGCTTTGAACATAGTTGTTTCTTGGCGCACAGTGTCTCGTTTATTTTTCATTGAGTTCTAAGTTTCCCAAGCATTTCTGGACTTCGTAAACTAACCTGGTTTTGTTTCCGCGAATTTCTGTTTCTTTTTTCCGACAGTGCAAATTTTTTGAGTACATGTTTTTATTTAGCATGGTTACTAAGGATAACCAAGATGGCCGCTTGTTTACAGACTCTTTTCTTTGGCTTCGAATTCATTCGTGTTCGGTGTTCCTTCATTGCCAAAAGCTGCAAAATGTCCAACAAAGATAGGGAGCACTGTTCACAACACAGGTATTTTGACAATTTGAGGCTAAATTTTACAATTTATAAACACACTGACGCTCGCGTTCGTGCGTTTAATACTAGAATACATGTTTCATGCGGATCCTAATTATTCTTCAATTATTTTTATTTTTGGTCTCGGAGGCACACTGGCAACTTTGTTAGAGAAACAAGACTCACTTTCCTACACCATCTAAAGTTAACGAATTATGTTTGCTCCACGTTGTACACCTCAAATAAATAGAATGTTCAATTTCAAGACTCAAAAAGTCTGGTCATTTTAAGGCCCTTTTACACATGCGATTTTTGATGCGATTGTCGCGCTCTCCAATGCAACTTTTGTCGCAAGTGTACGTAAACAAGCGGCGATTTCCTGTGCGATTCGGGTGCGACATTTGTTTTTATTTGCTGTGATTTCCCAAAAATCGCCGCCAAGTTGCACCAGGTTTCAAACATGTTCGAAACCTCAGCGACATCGCGCGACAAATCGCGCCCAAATCGCACTAAAATCGCCGCCCGTTTACACATGCGATTTGAAGATGCAACTTGCGAGCGACAAAAATTGCATCGACAAGTGCGACAAAAATTACACAAAAAATCTCCTGTGTAAACGGGCCTTTATATCACCGGAAAGTATAATCTATTGCAGATGCTCCCACAGATAAGCCGCACCCTCAATTTTGAACAAAAATTTTGGGCAAATGTGGCTTATACGCCAGTTTTTACGGTACATTGTAAATTTGTTTTATCGCCACATTTTTTTTTAATTTATTCATTTTTTGGACGAGTGAATTTCACTTTTGGACAACCAAAATTTGAGTGACACTTGTCCAATGGACAAGTGGAAAGAAAAAAAAGTTTTTTGCTCTGACAGAGGCTTAGTAAATTATTTTTCACGGGAAAAAATGAAGTGTCCTTGTCGAATATCACGGATATCGGGAAATAAATTTTACCTTTCACGTATCACGACATGCATGTCATTCACAGTTCACGGATTTTAACTTTTTGTAATCACAGTTCACAGAAAATAAAAACACCCGATCACGCTTCACGTGAAACCCCCTTACCGCCCCTCATTTAAGTATACTTGAAGTCTACTTACTACCGCGCTAGTATGGACCCACCTAATAGTCCGATTAGTCGAAAAGAATTGCTATATGGCCTCGCCTGACCTCAAGGACGCTTATTATACGGTTAGCGTGAATCCCTCGCACAGAAAATACCTACGTTTCATATGGAAAAATGTCCTGTATCCGTTCACGTGCCTACCTAACAGGTTATCCTCTTGTCCCAGAAAACTCACTAAATTGCTAAAACCGCCGCTTACCAAGCTACACAAGAAGGGTTGTGTCTCTGATGGGCTGATGTCTACAATTTTATGCATCGAGAATTGGACAAAGAAGTCTTGAATATTCTTGAGAACTTTACAAGAATAAAGAGCCACAATGAAAATAATGTATGGAAACTATTCGATACCTTGGGGTTTACAATCCACCCAGAAAAGTCTGTATTTAAACCCTTCCCAACGACAAGTAGCCTGTGTGGTAGGAAAATTATCTCATCATTCCCTGGGGTCATGCATGGACAACGTTATTATAGAGCCCTTGAGCATGCCAAAAACTGGCAAAGGCGATTTTTGACAGTCAGGTGTCCTTAACGGAAGATTGCAAAAAGGAACTCCAGTGGTGGGTGGACAATGTCGTGAGTTCCCATAACGTCCCATGAACAGCCCTCAAACACCCTCACCATCGACGCATCTCAAAATGGTTGGGGGGCGATTTACATTATGACACAAGTACTGGAGGGTTTTTGGTGATTCGGTCCGACGAGGGAAAAATTACATCACATAGACTACTGTACCTCGCATTATTAGCGGTATTCATGGGCCTACAAACATTTTGTAAAACAAATTACAACACCAATCTTAGAATCCTCACAGATAACACAACTGCAATAGCAGTCCTAAATCATATGGGGACTAGCCATTCAGCCCCTTGCAATCGCCTAGGAAGAAAAATTTGGGAATGGTGCATCGATCGCCAAATATGGCTCAGTGCTGCCCACACCCCTGGGGTTTATAATATCAAGGCCGAATTGGAATCGAGACGAACCAACGATAACACGTACGGAATGGATACTTGATATCGCCTCACTCGGCAATGCACTGTCGCAACTAATTAAGCTTGCGCCCGACTAAATAATCAATTTCCTTAATACGAAGACACCTTGAGCCCATAGAACTAGTTGCTTACAAACAGGATGAAAACGAAACAGCCTATGCGTAGTTTCGCACATAAAGCGTTATCTGCATATCACTAAGGAGCTCAGGCCGGGGACACAACTGTCAACTTCTTATCAACCTCGTTCCCAGGGTCTCTCATCTTCCCGCCCCCTGGAGCGAGAGAAGAGAGACCCTGGTCAACTCTGGTCACGTGCGTCCCAAAATCTGGGATGTAACAAGTAAAAGATTTGAGGGAGGGGCGGCAAAGTGTGAAATTTGTTCGCTCTAGCAGAGCATTGCAAATCAAAACAAATCCGAAAAGCGTTTGGTAGTCTCCCACGCAGCCGTTATTTGTCTCGTCACGCAATGCTCCTCCCCACTAACGGCTGCTCAAACCTGAACAACATTCCTTTGCAGATTTAAGCCAATCACAGTTGCAGTGCCATTTTCGGAACTCGCTCGCGCCAAATTCTCTACGTGTGACTCGTCCAATCATAGCCTGCGTTTTATCGTTGACTCAGTTGGATGGCGGCGCTGAATGAAGGTTTTCGTGTAGTGTCAGAAGCAGGCCATTCGTAAAAATATGTTTTGACAATTATTTGTTATTTGTTAACTTGCCGACCGGCTTTTTCTCTCCCGCTCGTGTTTGACCATGTTTGCGAAGAGACGGGTCACAGCGTTGTCGTGGTCTCACCTTTGGTTCGAAGATCGAGAAAGGCGAATATTCTGTCGTGCATGGCTCAACAGAAGAATGGTTGTTATAAAAGGTGACAGGCATAGCACAAATCCTGCTTGTCGCTACAAGCATTTCAGCCCAGCTTTAGAATAAGTCTACCCCAAGTACGTGCCTGAGAGATTTTTCCTTTTAGATCAAAATAAAGATATAACAGGCCTGTTGTTTTAAATGTTTCGAAAATGTTGTCGTTTCTTTGATCGTAGGAAAAAATCTCTAGCTGTGATACTGACAGGAGGAATTTACGCTTTCCAGAGGCGTTTAGATTATTTACATGTAGTCATGCAGTCGTTTATTTACTAGCTCTTGGCAAAATAATGGAGTTTATTTGGTTCACTTTAAAAAAGTTGCAAGATTAGTAGTAGCTGCTTTTAAAAGTAGGAATTATTTGCTACTTAGGATAAGTTCATTACTTATTCCGTGATTCAGTGTGAGCGCAATTAAGTCTGCGGTTAGTGTAATTTGCGATGTCTGGCACATAGTAAACCGGAAACCACCGGCCTGTTTTTGCGCGAAAACGACGTCATCTTCATTTTGCTGATACATGATTGGTTCGCTGAATTTAACGCAAACACAATGGGCAAGGAATGTTACGTTCTAATTCGCTACACTCAAACGAACGTAAATTATTTTCCTCCTAAATACATAGATACACAAAGACAACATCTTGATGGTTGGATGCTCAGGCAATCCAAATGACGTTTAATCCAAATAAATCCACACGAGCTATGATAATACACAAGTAATAAAACAAGCTAAATTACACTATAATTAAATGCTACGTTTATAAACCAAGATGACTTGTTATTTCAAGACGCTTAGAAACACTTTCAAGAATGTACATGTCTTTTGCAATATCAGACTTCCATCGCCCATGGAGCTTGAGAACCCGCTCAGAAAGATTAGAACTATTAACTACTGCAGAGGTTGCTCCGCCTGACCTTAAACTATGTAGACCGTAGATCTTATGATCTAGTCCTAAATCTTTAAGGCATTCTTTAAATATATCCCTGCATCTAGTGTAAGACAATCTTTCACCATACACCTTATAGGTGTTTGTAGACTTAAAGTATCTTAATGGACGGAAGAGAGCAAGAGTACTCGAAAGCTCAATATTACACATGGAGATAAACCTTTCTAAAAGAGCAACAGGGCAATAAATGTTACCTAATCTCTTGATGTAAACATAATTGCCCTCCCGATAAATGTCATTCTTGGCCCTGGGAACAAATACTCTAACATGATCGGGAAAAAACTCAAGATGCGTGGGAGCAATGTTACTAAGCTCATCATAACGGAAAAATCCCGCAAAACCTAACGCACAGATACAAGCAATACGTAAGTCCTTTAAGTTAGCAGAAGTACCAGCAAACTTATCAATAATACGTTTAATAATATCAGCGGAAATAGGCGCCTTTTTAACACTAGCTGGCTTATTACGCTTAGCAGCTTCCAGCAAATTATGACATATAGGACTATCCAGTGGATTGACGCCGCTGCTTAAGCTAAACGAAAGAAACCACTTAAGAGCTGCATGAGCCATAACTAAAGAGGAATATGAGTTAGAATTCCTGTAAACCTTAAAAAGATAAGCAACTATAAACGAAACAGGAAAAGGAGGCACTGGCTGAACACTGGACAAAATACAAAATTCAATGAACTTCGAAATCTCTTTTTGATATCTTTTCGACGTAGAATCCGCCTTGGACTTCAACAATGTCGAAATAAGATCACTTATGTCAGGCTTAACATTAACTGGTAGACATTTCCAACCGCCATCTGCGGAAAACATCTGCAACAAGAAAGTACAATATAAGTAAAACAAACCTATTTACCAAAACAACTTTCAGACCCCGGAGTCCTCACTCCATACAGCTAATCACTCAAAAAACGATGATAAACAATAGACCGCAAAAACGGCAAGCGCCTTAACAAAACATTGTAATAATTCCAGGTCAGGCCAGCGCCTCTTATCCATATAATACTTCAAAGGACAAGCGTCCCATGTGAATACACTAAAATCAGGCCAGTCCTTCTATCCACTCAACACTAAAGGAACGAATTTCGCATGTAAACAAATTTAGGCCAGTGCCGTTTAACCCACTCAATACTTAAAAGGACAAGTGTCCCAAGTAAACGTACTAAATTCAGGACAGTGCCTTTTCCCACTCAACACTAAAAGAACTTAAAGAAAGTTTAGGCCAATGCCTTTTGCCCACCCAACACTTAAAAGGACGGAGACCTAATAAGAAAACTTCATGCGAACAGCTAAGATGGACCCCTTAAACCTACTGCTACCCAAAAAGGAATTAGGATTGCGCCCTTGCTCTAAAGCAGTACAATCAAAACACTTGTAACCAACTATAAACCTAGAAAACTTACGAGAAATAATGGGCCAAAAATATGAAGAAGGCCAAAAGGGCACAACTACAGTCGCAACAGCCCTGGAGACGTGTAAATAACGAATAGCTCTAGCAACAAGGCTTACGGGGGGAACAACGAGACAATTTTCACCCCCCAAATTCTGCACGAAAAAATCAACCCCGCTACAACCTGGGTTCCAAAACCGAGAGAAAAATTTATTGACCTTCTTGTTATAATAACTAGCGAAACAATCCACTGAATGATTTCCCCAGCTTTCCTCTATAGACGCAAAACAATCAGCTGAAATTTGCCAGTCGTCTATGTCAATGAGACGACTAATGTAATCTGCTCTCTCAATCTCAGTGCGCGGGATCCACTGGACCTCTAACTCAATGCCACAGCTGGCATAGAACTGAAATATCTCCAACGCAATGGCGTGTAAATCACTTCTCATACTTCCTACTTGTATGATTCTGCATGCGTTCTGGCTGTCAGAAAACCACTTTACATAAGAGCCTTTAAGTAATGGCAAAAACGATTGTAAAGCAAACAAAATAGCAGATAACTCCCTCCAAGTAGAACTTTTAACACATTCTTCTCCATCCCACTGTTTATGACAAACTTGCTCACCATTAATATCAAGATGCGCACCACACCCTGTGGCGCTTGCATCCGAATAAACTACATAATTAGATGCTTTAATGGAACAACCTGCCACTTCTGTACAATTAAGTCGCTTTAAATTAGCCTCCCAGAAACGAAGCTCCCTGACACAATATTGATCAAGATAAAATTTGGAGTCCCAGTCCTGGGCAGAAGCTACTGAAATAGAACAATATCTAGTCATAATTCTGGCAATGTTGCCAAAAACCGCCCCACCAGAAATAATCTTGCCCACGATAGAAGATAACTCCCGTGCCGATACCAAAGGATCCCTTGAAAGGAGCCTTTCCACTGATTTGGCAATGCTTTGTTCCCGTCGATCAGAAATACTAATAGTTCCATTAATGGCGTCCCATACAATCCCTAGCCATTCAATAACTTGAGTCGGACACCACTTAGACTTCTCGTCATTGGTAACAAACCCTGATTTCCTTAAATCAGACCAAATGTTAGAAGCTAAAACTGAACAGGCGTCACGATCAGAATCTATTAACCAGCCGTCATCGAGAAACAAAGCTATATTAACACCATTGAACCTCCAGTATTTCTCGAGCGGCTTTAGGCATTTGGTGAAAATGTAAGGGGCAGAAGACAAACCAAATGGAAGAACTGTAAATGCAAAATACCTTATAGAATCTTCACCCGGAAATTTCCATGCGAACCCCAAAAACTTCTGGTGATCTGGGTGAATTTCAATATGATGATACCCACTTTTAAGGTCAAAAGAAATCATAAAAGACCCCTTATGGAAGTAAGATAAAGCAATCTTCCAATCTTCATACTTAACCCTATGCTTAACCAGGTAATTATTAACGTAACGTAGATCGAGGATTAACCTCTTTTTACCGTTGGACTGGATGGACACACTCAATGGATTAACAACATCGGGTGGCTCGATGAGCTCTGACACCCTACCCGAATGCAAAAGCTCCGAAATAGCTTCGCAAACAAATTCCGACTGATTTAAAGATGACCTATTGTTTTTGGAGCTAAACCCCGGGGGAATCTGCTGAAAAGGCAAACGGTAACCCTCGCATATTACTGATAAAATATATTTAGGGGCACCTATTCTGCGCCAAAATTCCACATGTCTTCTCAGACTACCTTTGACATCTGACAAAAGTGGAGTGCTTGAATCTTCAAACTCAAAAGCCTCTTTTACCTCTGAAAGTTGCGTAAACAGACCATTCTCACCCCCATCACTTGGAGCTACCATTGGCATAGCCTCCTGATCCGGGCCTAACAGATGTGGCGCAGTTTGAATAATAGAAGCCGCTCCTGTTGGCGGTGGAAGGCAACATGACTCGGCAGTCCTTGGCCCAGTGCCCTGGTCGGTAGCAACGGTAACAACGGCTGGAACTTGTAGCATATTCTGAACGGCCTAAATGAAAGAAAAATAATTAAAAGAGGGAAGGAAAAACGAACAGGGTGGGTGGGCGGGAAACCAGCAAACGTCAGAATGGAATGCGAGAGCGAGAGGAACTGAACAACTCTTTGAAACCTTAAATACTGAACACTAACCAATCACAAAAACCCCTGGAGACACGCCTAACAGCGTGTATTAACAATACAGTAAAACATAAGTGCTAACGAACTGTATCAACTGCATACCAGTGGAAAATACATTTACGTTCTAATTCGCTACACTCAAACGAACGTAAATTATTTTCCTCCTAAATACATAGATACACAAAGACAACATCTTGATGGTTGGATGCTCAGGCAATCCAACCAGAGAGCTCACAAAGTAAAATAAGTAATGGTCTTACCGCGAAAAAGCTGAGAATCGTTATAAGCAGATTTAAATTTCTTCGCAGGATTACCAGCGTTACTGATCGGCTCCTTTCGCTTCCTTTCAACAGCAGCCTTGGCTTTGCGTAATTTCTTTTCATCCTCGGAGTCCGAAGCGAGCTCATCGGACTCGTACTCCTGGACGACCAACCAGCCATTTTTGCTCTTGTCTGCTATTTTAATGAGCTTTTGGCGCTTCTTGATGATAAGCCTACCTTCCGCCACCAACTTGTGAATCTCGGCCGGGCTATTTGCACTCTCCTCAATTTGAACTAAAATATGATCAAGCCGCGAATTAAGTTCAAACTGCTTACGATTTCCTTTATATTTGATGTCAGAAGCTTCTTTATCGATCTTCGCGCTACGTTCGAACTGCTTTCCTTTTTCCTCTAACTGCGACGACAGGTAGCCCTTGAAGAGCGAGAAAACCTCATCGACTAGACGCGGATTCGAGGAGGAGTTTTGAGACGCGATGTCGCCAGTTTCAGGGTTTGAAGACGCCAAACTACTTTCTCCCTCAATATTCATCCCTGCCTTCTTCGGCGAACCCGTTAAACCAGCAAACCAGCAAACGTCAGAATGGAATGCGAGAGCGAGAGGAACTGAACAACTCTTTGAAACCTTAAATACTGAACACTAACCAATCACAAAAACCCCTGGAGACACGCCTAACAGCGTGTATTAACAATACAGTAAAACATAAGTGCTAACGAACTGTATCAACTGCATACCAGTGGAAAATACATTTGTTCAGGTTTGAGCAGCCGTTAGTGGGGAGGAGCGTTGCGTGACGAGACAAATGACGGCTGCGTGGGAGACTAAGCGTTTGGCGGCTTCCGATAAATGTGAAGCGGCGGTCATCCGCAAACTTCAAAACATATCCACATCGACTGGTTTTGAGAGTGCAAGTTGCTTTAGGATCTGTAAATTAACGGTTGGGGAATTGTCACGGCGCTTGAAGATTTGTCGGCAGTATTAAAAGCTAATTTTGGACTCGCTACACAATTACAGTCCAATTTTATTACTGGCATGGACGCCGCCGCTAAGCTCGGTCTCGGCAGAAAATGCTTTTGATTTTATATGGCAATGTTGCGAACTGAGATGAATTGTCGTTACATACTATTTAGCAGGCAATCTTCTAGCTTCATTCGACAGGCACATTAAATTGTCGCCGTCTGTTCTCGGACGATGGCGAAGTGGAAAAATATTTTGACATGTAGATCGACTCTACACTTTTATAACAGGAAACCAGGTAGAGAAGATAATGATAGCTTTTATTCTTCGGAGGTTAGGCATGTTGTTTTTTTCAACATTTACCAGTTCCAGTCGTTTGAATGTCTATACAAGATCTTTACATTTCATTGTTTTATTATACGCTTGTAAAATTATTGAACGATAACCATTTTAATCCTTGCGCATAATTCATTCGCTTTTGTTTGAATCGTTTGACTGAACCGTTTCCGGACATCAACGGACTCGCGCACAGCACGAGCCACTGTGAAGAAAACGAGACAAAGTTACAAACACCGTCGACCCCTCCTTAGGAATATAATTGTCCAAGAGGCACGTGACCAGAGTTGACCAGGGTCTCTCTTCTCTCGCCCCAGGGGGCGGGAAGATGAGAGACCCTGGGAACGAGGTTGACTTCTTATTAGTTTTATCAAACCACATAATAATAAGCCTATAGAGAGCAACTTTGGTGCAAGCATTTTAGTACATTTTCAGGGTACTCCTCCTAGTTTTATGTCTGTTACCCGTAAGTTTGTTCGATAGAAGATACCTCTTCATTTGGCAATTTCGCATGCGTGTAACGCAACGCGTTGTACATTTATCATTACACGTATGGCCATCTGTGACCAAATAAAGCTGTTACCGTTCATACGATTGTACAGCTACTTCTTCGTGTTTCCAGGGCTTTCAAATCTCATGTAACTCCGTAGTGACTCGGACTGACGTCGAGGTAGAATTCAAGAATTACACGAGACTTGCCTAAGTGGATGTTTGATTGGAATTCTTCCTCATCATCAGTCAGGAACGAAGGAGTTACATGCCCAGCCCTTGCGGTTTTTCCCTCCCGTAATCCTTCGTTTCTTTTTTTCCCCACTTGAAAGTACTGCTTCCAAGATACGTGTAGCTTTCATTTGAATGGTAAAACTTCGGGCTCGAAACTTTAGGACATCAAGAAAACTGAAAGTGATAATCGAGGTCAACGGGATGGGTTAACTTGTCCACTCGCGCGCAGACATCACAAATGTCACGCGCTCGATTTGGGAAGCGATAATATTAAAAAGATAGAATTCTCGTTTCGTAAGAAGATAGCCAAGTAGTAAACAGTCAGGACGATACAGGTATATTAAAGATTATTGCTCTTTATGTGAAGTGTTTTGAAAGGTTTAAAGAAACTATTTAGTTGCCTTTCATGCATGATCAGTTTGCGTTACAATATGTTGCTCCAGGATGCTGGAATTCTCGGCGCATAGTACATGTAGTCGAACAGCCTCCTCCTCTTACAGCGCCACTATACAGCTTCCTCTAGCGGACATCCTCAAGGCTGGGGGATGGTCTAACGCTCGAACATTTGCTGAACACTAATAAGTCCATTAGTGGCAACCTCGGACAAACTCTATTGAATCATTTTGACTCCGGTGTTCAGGTTGACTAGCCCTTTTTACCGTTCTTCTTATAATCACCGGAAATGTAATCGTATCTATACATCGTCTAGATATTCTGAGTTGACAACATATTTGTCACGCCATTTTTCGTTTGGTTCTATTCTTGGTTTTCACATGACGTCATAAAAATTAAAAAATCTAAAGTATACGTCCTACAAAGGTGTTTCTGCCATGGTATGTTTATACAAGTGTTATAATCTTTCACAAAAAGTTTCAGGTTTTAACGATGTTTTGCTTCCGATTTACAAAGGTTTTAAATGTGTCACGCAATTCGTCACGCTATTTAAGATAAGCCACGAAAATAAACAAAATTAAATCAGCTGAAAATTATTGTTTGCATTATAAGTGCTTATAAGTCGAGTTAATGGAGCTTATAGCAAATACAATAGTTTTTGATGTGATTTTTTTTGTAATTAAGACTTTGAATTTTTGGCCGCCATCTTTGTGGCACAAAGATGGCCGCTCTATACATTTCTTACTAAAAATGTCTAATACTCGTTCACCTATAACTCTTGAATGAAATGCTTTTGCGCCTCACAATTTGGCCAAGATGTGTAGTTTTAAACTCTCTACAATTCCATAAACATTTTTTATTCGAAATCTATTTTTTAATGCTTCTGAATTCTGATATGACGTAAGTGAAAACCAAAAGTCCAATTGTTGATGTTTTATTGGACGTCCTGTTACGTCTCCTATTATGACTTCGTACCCCACTAATATTTGGTACGTTGCATGACCCTGTTGGAGCTCACAGGCTTTGAAATCTCATGGTACTCCGTAGTGACATAGGACTGATGACAGATAGAATTTTACAATTAAACGAGACTTACCTGTAAGTTGACGTTTGATTTGGATTCCATCCTGTCATCAGTCCGGAACGAAGGAGTAACATGCCCTCCCTATTGGCATTTACCCATCCCTTCTCCTTCGTTCTTGTGACCTCCAACAAGCCCTTTCTTTAAATAATGGCTCAATAAGCTAGCGCGCGTGCTTCTCATGTTACTCCTTCGTTCCGGACTGATGACAGGATAGAATTCAAATCAAACGTCAACTTACAGGTAGAAACTAAGAGAAAGATAAAAATATTCCTGTGCCGTTTTACTAGCAATGAAGGCTTCATGCCGACAGAATATTAAACTCTCATCCCTGATTTTTAGGCCAAAAAAGGCGTCCATTACACTCATTAGATAGGTGGTATGCTGTGTAACCCCCTATCCCTATACAGGGTGGGTCCTTGTCGAGTATACTTGCTATGATCACTTCCCTAAGAGCCACCATCTGTAAAGTGATGCTGGCATTTTTGCTGCAGCAAATGACAATTGAAAGCTAGTAATTAATTGTATGAATGATAACAGTTACAGAAAACTTGCTCAATCGTTGAGCTGGACAACAAATCGAGATTTTGTCACCATGTACATGTGTTACACTCTGTTAAAAATGACGAGAATGCCATTATTTTATAAGTGGTGGTGCATGTCTAGGGAAGAACTGAAACAGTAACAATATTCCGACATAATATGACAGCACTGCATCACGGGAAAAAACTTACAGGAGATAGCCCAAAGGGCACTTTGATTTTTTATTCTTTATAGTAGTGATTATTTTAATTTATTATATATTTGTATTTTAGTGGAGTGAAGCTGTAATATATAAAATAAAGTAAAACTATAAATAATAGACTCATTGGTTAGCTTACATGGACTACCTGATTGTTTCAATTCAAATGGACAGACTGCAAATCACAGTAGTTGCTAAAAATAAGCTTACATAAGCTTATATATCTCTGTGTCGTAACTGTTCATCAGTAGCATTCCTAAAATGTGTGCAATTCTACAATTGGTTTCGGCTCCAATGACCATCCATTGCCCTGAGTTAGTTTCAAAGACCATATTCTTAATGCAGTTCATAACAACTATGAGATAATTGCTTCCAATTACAGTTGGTCACAATTTATTAGCGTTCCTTGAAGCTTTCTACATCGAGAATCTCAAGCCTAGCATTAATGAAGGACTTCGTAAAGCCTCAAGAGAATAGACCTTTCCACGGTTTTTTCAACTTTTGATTTTGGCCATGTAGCGAGAATCTAACGACACTGCTGGAAAGAGCACCTCAAAATTAGTAAAATAGCCAAGTTTGTGAGTCGTATCTTGTAAAATCGCAAAGTTATAGCTTCGCGAAGTCAGGAAATTTTACAGACGTTTGTATGCTGGGGGGCAAGTTTGTGCCCCCCAGCATACAAACTTCTGTAAAATTTCCCGACTTCGCGAAGCTATAACTTTGCGATTTTACAAGATACAACTCACAAACTTGGCTATTTTACTAATTTTGAGGTGCTCTTTCGAGCAGTGTCGTTAGATTCCCGCTACATGGCCAATATCAAAAGTTGGAAAAAACCGTGGAAGGGTCTATTTGACCTGTTTCTCTGATTACCTAGAATTCTAGTTATATTACGTAATATTAACACTTCTAATCATTACATGACAATGACTCTGTAATAGAGCCGAAATATTGTTACCCTGGGTGCCAGAGGTTTTTATTTTTTAGTGAAAACGGCGAGTTTGAGCGGCGAAGCCGCGACAACGAGGCGCAACGCGCCGAGAAATCGCGAGCTTCTTCAAACCGTTTATGCGGTTAATTTCACCCATGATCCTCTGGATCCAGGGTGAAATATTGTAAGTTTCGATATCAATTATCTTGTATAAACCAAAACTTGGTTTCCGCTATATGAGGGTCCCCTATACCCCTTTGAAAAGTCCATCCACGTAAAAACCTTCGGCCTTTTCACTTGTGGATCCATCTATCCAGATCGCAGCATTGATTGTCAGCATTGTCCGTGATATGAACTGTAGTCTATGCAGACTATTATTACAAATAACTATCAAGTATACACGACAAAGACCGACAAAGGATTACATGTGTCTGTTCAGACAGTTTTAGCGACCACAGCGCTGAAAACAAAGACGAACGTTTACCGAAACACACGAAAAAAAAAATCAATTCGCGCAAAAAAGAAAGATCCACAAATCACGTTTAATTCAAATCTTCGTTCACGAGTCACGTTTAAATAAAAAATTGCGTTCAAAAAAGATCCTAACGAATCACGTATAGGGACCCAGACCCTGGGAACGAGGTTGGCTACTTTTAAGATTCTCCGTTTTAGAGATTCCCCGTACCCCGTTCCCCGTTCCCCGTTCCCCGTTCCTCACTCTCCGTTGCCCTTTGACCTGAGAACGTGTTGGAATGCAGGCGACTCTGCTGAACTGACATATATCAGATAACAAAAAAATATCACGTGAATATCAAGTGCTCTTTCAATCAAAAAGGAAGAGAATCTCATTCAAGGCGTTGGTGCTGTGATTAACTACACTTCGTACGCGTTGAAGAAACATCCAGCAAGCTCGACTAATTTATACTCAAAATCCTAAATCTCGAGGTAGGTACTGCTGTAAATTAACTAGATCACAAAAGTGAGCAATTATTTGGTTATTTTAGAAGCTCTGAATTCGGCATGAAACTTGATTGAATACTCGAGCAAGGTAGAAGCAGCTATATAGGCCACCGCCTTGTTTTTGATTAGCAGTCATTTACTCGTGAGTAAAATCGGTGAATAAATGATATGATTCGGGTTAAAATTGCTTGCGACGTTTAACTGTTATTGAATTTCAATTATTTGCGGGAGTTCTGTTGGTAATTTTACTATAAATTACAAGTAATTACAATAGGAACGATAAGATTGTTTTATATGATATATATAGTACAGTGTATTTAATAAGCGCTTTGTTAACTGTGGTTACAGTTTTTTCCCATTCAGTGCACAGGAAACCCAAGCGTAATGTTTGCATATTAATGACATTTGAAAATATAAGACATTGTATGGAATTTCGAATTCAACGTTTTAAGCAATATATAAAATCAAAATTGCTGAATAAAATCGTTGAAACATTTACTGGTGTCGTATTCTATCTTTATACAGTGTTTCTATGCTATTTGAACGATTTTTAGTCCATTTATCTTACCTTGTATAATATAATGGAAAGGAAGGAGAGTTCGGAGCTTTCGGCGTTTGACACGTGTCCACAAATGGCTCATTTTTCGCACAAAAATAGGTGCTGCTCCCATTCTGACTGGTCGTCCTCACAGTAGAATAACGTTAAATTGCATTTCTTCGAACAACTTGAACATCCCTTGTTGATTATGACGAATAAGCCGCTCCACAAAATCACATAGCACTGCAAAAAAGGCGCCAGAGAGCGTGAAGGGCAGGAGAGACCACGGTGCGCAGTCAACACTGGGTACCAGAGTAAAATCAAACCCCACAGGGAAGGGGACGTTCAATTTTGTCAACCTGTCATTTTTGTTGCGCCTACCATCCGGTGAGGACCAAGTTGTCATTCTGCTGGTCATGCTTTCGACGTTAAAACGGTCTCTTGAAGAGGAGGAGACAAGGAAGAAGCGACGGAAAACGGACCGTGTATCTGTTTCCTTCTTTACGTCTATTAGTAAAACATTTACCAACATTACATTTACATTGAGCTCGGTTCAGCTCTTACGCTTTTGCAAGACATTAATTTTTTTCTTTATGTAACAAGGGCCTGGTCGCACTACAGTCAAAAACAAAAATTAGCCCGTGCAAAAATCGAGGAAAACAAAAGAAACCGTTCCGTTGGGACACGCTTTTTTGTAGAATGTGTTTGTTTTTATGTCATAACACGCAAATATAATCTGCCAAATTAATTTCAGGCACCCACGTGCAAATGTTTTTTGTTTTACTGATACAGCATTTTAATTACCGATATAAAATAACATTAATTTTTGTAAACAAAAAGCACGCTTTTACCTCGAATAGCGTATTGCGTGTTTCACAACAGTGACAAAGCACAATTCAGTTGCACGGTTTACGTTTTCACAAAAAAATAAAAATAAAATGTCAATTGACATTTTACCGTTTTTACTTTTTCAATCTTTTCTTCCTTGTCTCCTCCTCTTCAAGAGACCGTTTTAACGTCGAACACCAGATGGTGATCGATGGTAGGCGCAACAAAAATGACAGGGTGACAAAATTGAACGTCCCCTTCCCTGTGGGGTTTGATTTTACTCTGGTACCCAGTGTTGACCGCGCACCGTGGTCTCTCCTGCCCTTCACGCTCTCTGGCGCCTTTTTTGCAGTGCTATGTGATTTTGTGGAGCGGCTTATTCGTCATAATCAACAAGGGATGTTCAAGTTGTTCGAAGAAATGCAATTTAACGTTATTCTACTGTGAGGACGACCAGTCAGAATGGGAGCAGCACCTATTTTTGTGCGAAAAATGAGCCATTTGTGGACACGTGTCGAACGCCGAAAGCTCCGAACTCTCCTTCCTTTCCATTATATTATACAAGGTAAGATAAATGGACTAAAAATCGTTCAAATAGCGTAGAAACACTGTATAAAGATAGAATACGACACCAGTAAATGTTTCAACGATTTTATTCAGCAATTTTGATTTTATATATTGCTTAAAACGTTGAATTCGAAATTCCATACAATGTCTTATATTTTCAAATGTCATTAATATGCAAACATTACGCTTGGGTTTCCTGTGTTCAGTGGAGCGCATGACATGCTTTATCGTGGCGTGGTCTTTCGAACAACACCCACTCGTCCACAGCGAAGCTTTGTGTTTCGCGTGAAAGTTCTAGCATTTTTATTACAATTTAATGGTAATTTAACGTAAAGCGCGCGCTTTATATATGTTGTTGTGACATTAAAATATTTCTCAGTTATGAGGACAGAGGGCCTTTTTAAACGTAATTTTAATCAAGGAACCCGAATGCTGTCGTCTTCCGGAGAGAAATGGACTCAAATTTCAGTTTCCCTTCCTATTTCACTTTTGACACGAATTGCAGACTAAGAAGCAAAGCTATAAACCTGCAAAACTGTACAATGGTCTTGTTAATATTGTAAATTTCCTAATCAGGTTTATACATGCTCACTACTTCATTTACTAGGAGTCACAACTGCAGTCAACTTTATTAGCTCACAGCTATTCCTTCTTTCCAAGAACAATCAGAGTCTGGAACTGCCTTCCTTCAGAAGTAGTAACATCTGCATTTTTAATTTAAATAGTTTCAAGCAGTCTGCCATGCCTGTCATAAGATCCCTAAAAGTGCACGTAGGCTTTAACCGCAAACCGACCCGCCCAGTTTTGGCTATAATCGATTCTAAGCTCATAGAGCAGCAAATAATTATCTACTCCTTGTACACACTCAGTACTACAAGCAATAAAATTTGAAAAATATGTGGGCCAACACCTATGACAGTGTAGCTGAATTAGTAAAATAATCTCCAGTCATTTTTGAAACTGAAAGGTTTGAATATTTGAAATAATCCTTTTTCAACATGCCTTTGTTGTGCTGGATTTTAAAACATATGTTCATTGAGACTGACTCTATAAAATGGGCTGCAAAAAGTGAAAAAGTTCAGCTTTTTCAAGTGGTTTATAGCCTGAGGCGAAGTGTTACAGTACCGCTCAAATGTAAGTTACCATCGTCTCGCCAGATGCATCTCGTTTCTCTCGAGATGGTCTCATTGCTCGCAAGACGCGTCTTGTTTCTCGCTTCCAGTTCTTGTTTGTTCGACATTGTTGTGTATGAACATACTGTATGTATGCTTGTTTTGCGTATCGTATCGTAAGTTGATTGGCGCGAGAAACGTGCGTAGGATTTTCATTCATGAACAACGCATAATTTTTTTAAATTGTGTCATTCCAGAAAATATCCATACCCCCCCCACGGAGAGTTTTTGCCGTTGGACCCCCTCCCCCCCTGGAATTTCCGTTCCGAGGGGTTTTTGAAATACACCCCTCCCCCCTGGAATTTCCGTGATTTTCCCACTTGATCCCCCCCTACCCCTTGGAAATTCCAAATCCGCAAACAAAGCACAACTACAACTACAAAACTACTCGGTTTTGAAAGATAAAGGCTCTGATATTTTAATTTCCTAAAATGATCGTGGAAGACGTATATGTAAATGCCTCTCTGTGAGTATTTGAACAAAGAAACAAAGTCGCTATATATTTTTACTCAAGAGCGTCGATAAATGCTCGAATTTTATAGCAGTTCTTCTTTTCATTCAAGTGCAGGAAGTTTTCATTCACGAAAATCCAAGAAAGAGTACGTTCCTTAAATAAACCACGCGCGGTTTTAATTTATTCATAGTCAAAACGGCATATTGAATTACTTTTCACACGCAATTAATTAAATATTATTTACTTTACTCTCAAGGCGAAACTATGAAAAATATACCAGCAGTATTTAATCTCCACGATATTTTTGTATGTTACAGATGAAAAGTTTGAAAGTACCTTTGAAGTTATGGAATTTAGTGAAAGGTCTTGTGTAGTATTTTCATGCATCTTAAATCCATCACATCAGGAAGCTGCAAATTATCAGTCCAAACATCCGTCAAAGTTATATCGCTTAAATCTGTCCTTCAACCAAAGAACATCGAAAAAGTCATACGCTTAGTCTTTTTGGTAGTTTGTGTATGATAGTAAAATAATTTAATGCCTTGGTATTCATTTTTAATTCGTCACAGGTTTCATGTGGTGGAAGCGCTCACTATTTACAAATGTAAACAATCGCGAATGAAATTCAATCACGATTTTTTTTTCGCTGACTCTCCTCGATGGCAATTGTCTCAGTGCATTACGTTGAAACAAATAGCATTAAATGCTTTGCTATCATTTACAAACTTTTGACTAGATGGATAAATTATGAAGAATATATTATGTGATTACTAAGCTAGGTCCAAAATTGGTTAAATTGTATAACCGCAAATATAATTTTGTACATTCAAGTAACAAAATGAAACAGTTCGAATCTCAAACTGCACGAATAATGCCATCGGCGAAAGAACCAGTACCAGTAAACGGTAGCTTCCACGCGCAACGTGAGCGAGCGGAAATAGGTGGGGTAGAAGGGAGCCTTGCAGAAGAGAGAAAATTCGCACTTCCGCTCGATCTCCATCCGCTTGCTCGCGCTCGCTTTAGGCCCGCCAAAATATGAACTGCTTGTAGCCTATGTGGATACCCTAGTATTAAAAATTATTAAACTTAAACAGAAAGGGTTTAATAGAACAACAATAGGACTCAGTCAGGTGTCTGGGGACGAATGTTTCTGGTCGGCCATTTTGTTTATCATTCGGCTCGCGAGCGTGAAAGTCCACCGTGTAGTTCCAAGACGTGCTGTCGAAGCCTGCGCCGTCAGAAGGCAGAAAAATAATGGAAAACATTTTAGAAGGAATGGTACGTTAATTTCAACGGACAGAACGTTTCACTTGGTTTATATCGAGAAACTACGTAAGTGTTTACTCGATATTGAATATTTGTAACCCTCTGGAAAAAAAACCCTTTGTGTACCCCCCTCCCCCTCGGAAATTTATCGTTTTTAGACCCCCCTACCCCTCGGTTTTTTTGGACCCTCCGTGGGGGGAGTATGGATATTTTCTGGAATGACACATTCTAAAGCGTCTCTTAAGAAAGTTTTACCCAAAATGGCCATTTTTTGTAATAATAAAGCGAGACTTGACCCGCATTAGGAAGATTTTTGCGATTATTACAAAATGAAACTTTGCGATCGGTATTTAATTCGGCGGTGGCGCGGACGTGTTTACATGTTCTTCTGAACTGAATAATTCGTGTAATTCAAGAAGTAGATTCATAAAGCGAAACGTTTTGTAACCCGTGAATATATGCAAGTGTAATGAACGGCTCACTCGCTCGCTCATTCCATCACTCAGATGTAAACTTTTTTCGCATATGCCGTTGAAATAACAAAATTTGACTTTGGCAATTAGTCAAATCCTATGTGGCACAGTGTGTAAGCGATCAGACAATAGAGCTGAAGGACTTGAGTTCGATTCCCGTCAGGACGGATTTTGTCCATTGTTTTTCCGAACTGAAAATTACTGTTTTTTTAATTTGTTTGCGTTCAACAAAAGCCATTACATTCAATTTCCAAAAAAAAAAAAACCCGCAATATTGCATTTCTGCTCACTCGTTCCATCACTCAGCTGTAAACTCAGTGATGTAATGCTTTGTTATGAACGTAAATGAGAACAACGTGAATCCAGCGATAACAATAACTAATTGTGCAGTTCCAGAAAATATCCATACTCCCCCCACGGAATGTTTTTGTTTAGCACCCCCTGTCCCCCCAGGAAATTCCAGTTTAGCTTCATACTTTGCTTCTAAAATGTTGGCTTTTAAGACCCCCCTCCCCCTAGGAATTTCCAATGACCTTCCATGGGGTGGGTATGGAACTACACATTTGCTGTAAACGAATATAAACATCAATAAGCGAATGTTCGATTTTGTTCCATTGGAACATTTTTTTTGTGAGTTTGATTTCGTTCAATGGCCAACTCCATGGAAGTCAAGCGAACAAATTAAGAAACACTTGACTTTTTGAGACGACTGTCAGGCTAGTTACAGGCTAGCTTTGTGTGCGCGGCATATTGAAAACGGCAAGCAAACGGCTGCAAAGTTGTTTCGCTGCAAATCAAATCAAAGTCGTTTCGCTGCAAATGAAGAATCGATTCGCTGCAACCACTTTGTATAATAAACCACGATTAACCATAAACTTAGTTCTAAAAGCGTGACCCCACAAGTACGCTTTTTCACCAAGCCCATCTCGCCGACCTCGCCGCCGCCCAGGCCGATTTCACCGCCGCCCAGGCCGATCTCGCTGCCCAAGGCAATCTCGCCGCCCAAGACAATCTCGCTTTCTCCATGCAAGTTAAATCATATAAATACTAGCGCCGGGCCGTCGGCAGATTAAAGTGCCCATAACCTAAAATTTTTTATTTTCGTATCTAAATCTACACGTCACGTAATGAACATCTGCGGAAAAAAATTTTGATTTCTGCAAAACGTGAATTTTTTACAAATATTTCCACTTCAAAATCCTATTTTTTTGTGGTATACCCGTCCTGCTGTTAAGAAGGCCAACGGGCTCACATGTTCCTTAATGTACGTCACAGTTCCTTTGTTTGAAGTTATGTGTTCCTTAATCTACGTCACAGATCCTTTGTTAACCGAGAGGGACCGAGAGGAGACTAATGCGAATGGTGGACCAAAATGGCAGCAAATTTCGAAGACTTTAAAAAATCATAAAAAAATTCAGGTTCTGCTGAAATCAAAAATTTTTTTCGCAGATGTTCATTATGTGACGTGTAGATTTAGATACGAAAATAAAAAATTTTAGGTTATGGGCACTTTAAGCGGTGAATCAACAAACGGCAAAAAGCCAAACCTCGTGGACTGATTCGCTTAAATAAAAATAATGGCTTCAGAACATTTGCAGAACTATTAAAAATTATGTTATGAATTAAGCAATGACAAGTAAGCTCAGACAAAACTACTTCCTTTGAATACTGGCAGGAAATACGGTAGAAGGCACCGAGAAGTGCTTCGACGCAGGAAATTGACAAAGAAGATTATTTCCTTTCCTTCGTAACTTCTGGTTTACAAAAATTAAGTTTAGTAGCGAATTACAAATCCTTGCGAATAGTTGATCAAATGTTTTGTTGCTACTTGCAAATCGATTTGGCAACGAATAGCGGCAGAGCCGGAAATCTTTGAAACATGTTTTATGTACACCAGCTTTGCATATTGCGCGAGTAATTATTTATGCCATACTGAACGGCTCAGTGATTCTCGAGAGAAACGAGACGTGTCTCGCGAGAAACGAGAAGCATCTCGAGAGGAGACAAGAGGTGGTAACTTATCTTTGGGCGGTACTGTAAGTGACGTCATATCAGTTGATATAGCAACTTCAAGCTCATGGATGATTGGATTTATTTACAACATAAGAAAAAGGAAAATGACGAAACGAAACATATCAAGTAAAAGGAACTTACATTATTGCTGGGTTTGGCGAGATTTTGATTCGATACTGATTTAGTTTTCTTTCTTTTCGACCAACAGATAAATGGAAGTATTAAGTTTACCTTTTAGCACGAGTGATTGCGAAAGACTGATTAAAGGTTTCAAATGACGTACTGGGTGTAGTAACGTTCGTGACAGATCACCTAGTGTGGCCAGAAAAACGACTGTACATGTAAAACAAATCATAACAATATATTGAATTTATTCTCGTACCTTAGGGGCACTTACAAGACCCTTAAAGCTTCTTCAAGCATGACTTCACTACTCAAAGAGTTGTTGTTCTTGTTTATCTAAAAACCACAATTTGAATAACTGCTTTTTATAGTGTGGTTTTAGATTAAAGCGTGCACAAGTTCTGTTGGTATTTAAGACGACAGATTTGTTGGCACACATTTTTAGATTTTCAGTAATTAGGTTTAACATATACGAGATTTATACACTCGTTTTGTTTATTAAGGATATAATTTTGAGAAACTTACAAATTAAAGAACGTGACCAGTTGTTCTATTGGGCGATTCCAGAAAATATCCATACCCAACCATGGACGGCTTCCATATTTTAACCCCCCTTTGCCTTCTGAAATTCTGAATATGCATTACTCCCCCCCCCCCCCCCAATGACCTCGGAATGCCATAATCGGCCCCCCTCCTCAACGCTCCAAGTTGCGACCACTTTAGTCGCCATGGTGACTAGAATTTTGGAGCTGGCGACTAAATTTAAACCCAAGTCGCCAGTCCGGCGACTAAAATTTTGACTCATCGAAATTTTGAGCGACAATCATCAGAAGCCCGAGTAAAAAAAAAAAAGAGAACGCTCTGATGTGTTACGAATTCACCTTGAAAAAAATACTTGTTTTGCGATTGAAACCAGCAGAAATTGAGTAAATGAAAACAAAACACTTCTATCCATAAAATTTACCCGTGAGAAAGAACAGAGATTTATCTCTCGATCAGAATGAGACGAACTGTGCTCGTTCCGCTTGACTGAACTTTAGCACGTGACAATGCACGTTATCTTTAGTTAGAGCTGTACACGCAATCTCGTAAATTTCCTCCAAGAATAAAAGGAACTGCGAAAGCTTGGAAAGTTCCACCATAAATTGATCCACAATGAATTTTAGAAACACATCTTGTTACAGCGGACACAAAAATACTTCATATGAAAAAGCCAGCCAATTTTGACAACAAGGGATGTATAAATAAAGCGCGTGTGTCAAGTCTGGCCATAATCGATTCTATAAATAAAACCGCAATAAAAAAAACAGCTATGCCGGTCCACGGCAAATAATTAATTTCACTTGTATGAACGAACCAGGATTTACTTTTTTCAGATTTCTTCGATACAAAAGATCATGTCTTGGCTGTTTGTGATGGCACAAAACTCAACTCAACTCAACTCGTTTAATCATACTTCATGTAAGATGCTATGAAATGTACATACATGTGTACAATGCCATATATGGTAAAAAAAAACATATACGTAACATTGGCGATTGCCTTCAAACGTGAAAGATGTTTTTCGCATTCACTTCACTTAAACTGTTAAACTGTTGGTTGTTTATTTTGTTGAGAAGATTCCAAATAAAATGGCGAAAGATCAGATTTCGTAAAACAGTACTGCACAAAAATATTAAAGTCACCATTTGTTGCACTAAGAATCCTGAACAATTACTTCCCATATCAGTAATCTTTATATAAAGATTACGTGTGATCTTAATATAAATATCACGGTCATTTTAAAATCATTCTCATTAAAAATTCAGCGATAATTGCATTGTTTGCCCATTCAGCCCCGAACTCCCCTGTGACTGAAATCAAAGCCGCCACCAGGCTTTTCATAATGACCGTAGATTACCAGGTATAAAGGATCATACACGTGATCGATTTGCGTCGTGTGATTGGCTGATATGCTCATGAATTATTAATGAGTTTTTGAATTCACTTTAAAAATTGTTTGAGAGTTAAAAATGTTTAAGTGGTTTCAGGAAAAGGTTATAATAAATAAAGTATAAGGATATATTAATTATTAATTGAATAGTTAATTAATAATCGATTAATTAATTGATTAATTAATTCTGGCGACTATAATTTATCACTGGCGACCAAGTCTTAAGCGTCAGTGGCCAAATGGCCACCAAGAAAAAAAGTTAACTTGGAGTGTCGCTCCTGTTCGGAATTTCTATTTTTTTGTCAACCCTTTGGAATTACCGGCAGCGTTCGCAAATACGCCCAATTTGGCGTATTTTACACCAAATTATTTTAAATGACTCCACTTCTGTTACAGAGGGAGACTCATTATGACTCCAGAAATTCTGGGATGAAAATTTAAAAAATAAAAGTTTTCTCCTTACCCTTGTTCCACAGATACAACCTACATTAACTTTACATTGCCCCAAACTGGTACAGAACATTAAAATAAGATATCGTGTGATGTACGTGTGTACACTTTGAAGATATTTCAATCGAGTGCAATGAGATATCCGCCATCTTGAATTTGAGCCTTCAGGGTCAGCAGTCCCTTCCAATCCCACGTGCTTCAAAATGGCATCCTCGGCCAAAAGGCCGGGTTTCTTGCTGAATGGACTAAATAATTTGTGAGTCCGCTTTGATTTTTCATATTTTATTAATCTGACAAGAAATTCATTTACGTTAAGGCCTCTGGAGCTTGATGTACAACCCACGTTTTATCGGTTTTCTTCTGTAAACAAACGTGAACACATGCCTGATTGATTGCTTGTCTTGTATCCTGCTTTCGCAGTTGTCAGCAGTGTCGTCAGTTTGTGCTTTAATTTTATTTACGAACTAGTAAAGTCCACAAAATTAGTGTTTTCAAGGAACACACTCTGCACTACTGTCCCCTCTAGAAATCCCAGATCTGAAACCCCTCCATGCCCTCGGAATTCCAGTTCAAAGAACCTCCCATGCCAGTTCAAAGAGCCCCCCTTGCCCTCGGAATTCCAAAAAGCTGTCCATGGTTAGGCAACATTCATGAGCCGGGATGTACAAGTTGTATTCCAGCACAAGTTCAAATCAACATGGAAAGTTCCCATGAGAAATTTCTAAAGCCACTGGGCTTTCTTTCCTTTGTTTTCAATGGGCCTCTTAATTCTGGCCAATTTAATTACTTGAAAGATGTAAACAACCTTTGTATAGATTTATTTGTTATACAGGGCTCCTCTGGATACCAGCTTTTAGGCTGAATGGGCTACCCTGTTTTTAAATAAAGTTTGATCGATCGATTGATTGTTTCAATGAGTTCAGCTAAATTAATTAACCGAATGTTTTGAGCTTATTATTTTATGGCCATGTGCCAAAATTTGTTTTATTTATTTATTTACATTTATACATGGTTTAAAAAGAAATACATCAGGTAAATAAAATACTAATCTTAACATTTCCTTAATCATTAACTAAACCTGTTCACGGCCATGAATGCTGTGCCTCTAATTTATAAAATTAAGATTCACTAATCTCTCAAATTGATTGAGTGATTTTGTCTCCCTAAGATCACAGGGTAGGCTGTTCCAGAGAGCTGCACCGCTTTAGCTAAAGCTATTTTTCAAATAGTTAGTTTGTGGAAGAGGGACAACTAGTTTGTTTACAGAATCCCTTAAAGAATAGCATGTTTCATCGCGTTTAAGAAATTTAGATAATTTCTATTCAGAAACACAACCGTTCAAAGACTTTTATACCATTAAGGCTTTCTGAATTTGATGCTGAGTACACAAATCTTTCCATCCTAGTTGTCGTATTAGGCACTTGGCATCAGCATCATAACTCGAGGAAGTTAGCACGCGAGCGGCACAATTCTGAAGCTTTTATAGCCTGTTTGACAAAGTTTTACCGCAATTACCCCAGACAAGATTGCAGTAGTTAAAATGAGGTTGTATAAGAGCATTGTATAATGTAATGTAGCTAGTGGAACAAAAGGCCTAATTCGTTTTATGGGACCAATCCCAGAGTCAATCTTTTTAGACAATTTATCAATGTGAGTTTGCCACATAAGGTGTCAAATGATAAATATCCCAAGCGATTTGACAGAGGAGACTTGATTTATTGAGAACATTATCTATCGAGAGCTCAAGTGTATCCGACAGAGTGCTTAATTTTTGTCTGGAGTTAATCAATTAACAACATAAACTCAGTTTTACTCATGTTCAAAGTAAGTTTGTTTGAAGTAAGCCATTTGCCTAGATTACCTAAATCATGATATAGATTAAATTGTATAGAGTTCAGATCAGTGCCCACATATGTAATGTGGGTGTCATCAGCATACATCCTAGGCTGACAAGATGATAAACAGTTAGGCAAATCATTGATGTAAATAAGAAACAAAAGGGGGTTAATACCCCACATGTAAGTGAACAGGTTTTGGAAAGAGAACCATTAACAAGACATTGTTGTGTTCGATTAATTATTAAATATGATTTAAACCAGTTGAGAGCTACTCCTTGTACTCCGTAAAGGTTCATTTTAGCTAAGAGAATGTCATGATTGACAGTGTGGAATGCTTTTTATAAATTGAGAAAAACTACGGCATTAACATTTCAATGATCAATGCTAAATGCCCAACTGTCAGTGGCTTCTAAAAGAGTAGTAACAGTTGAGCGGCAAAAACTGGACTGTTGATTAGAAATTATGTCCTCTTTAGTCAGAAAGCTATATTGTTGGTCATACACAATCCTCTCAAACACTTTAGCAACTCTTAGCACCTGTGTGTTTTTAGGAAAAGTGTGGCTGTTAAAAACACTGCTATTTCATGCCAAGTAATAAACATATATGAGCATATATAATATTAAGAAATTTGCAAAACATTTCCACTTTTCTACTGAAACAAAAATATTCAGCTTCAAAATAGTTTGCACATGCTAGCTATAAATTGGATAAAAGATTATCTGACATTATTGCAATGGAAAAATAGGGTAGTGAAATGATACGAGAATCATCAAGACTGTGCTCTTAGAAGAATCATCATAAGCAAGTCAAGCCCAAATGCTCCTAACAATGAAATCTGGGGTGCCCAGCACCTCTAGATCTTAAAGGGACTATATGTTATCATGGAGTTTTAACATTCTTGGGTCAAAACTACCTTACATTAAAACTTTACCTTTGTCAGACACAAAATGTTTATAGAACACTAAAAGGAAGATATCAAGTGAATTTTCAAAGAGAGAATATATCATAATCAGAGGTTTAATGCATTTCCAAGGCTATAACGACGTAAACTTAAAAAAAAAATAGCCTAATTTTAAGTTGCAATCCGTTTCCATCCTGGCCATCTGCAGCCCAAGACACTTTCGTTTTCTCTTAGAGCTCTGTTAGAATAATTTTAAACAAAATTGGACCATTATTTTTAGATTCCTAGTGATATAAATATATGTCCTTTAGCTTTTTAAAATGACACTGACTAAAAATGGTGACATAGGCCCCTTTAAGCTTTATGCAAAAAGTAAGTTTTTCTAGATACCCAGAGACAAGTTAGTAGCCTGAGGCCCCCAGACTCTGCTAGAGAACAGCACTGATCATCTTGTAAGCTTATATGTTACTATATTTGTATAAATGTGTCACAAGCAGGAGTTGTGTTGATCCACTGTTCTGTTTGTATCTTAAGGTTGAGAAGATCATCATTTTGTCTAAATTGTCCTTCTTGTCTGTGGTAAGTATTTCCAGTCTTTCAGTTTTTACTTTTAGTCCCTTATTTTTTTAAATCATGTTGAACAAAATTACACAATAATTCCATATCTTCTAAATATGTTTTCTGGATATAATAATGGACAAATTTATTCCAACTTGTTTATGTTCAACAAATTAAAGGTTGTGAAAATTGTGACCCAGTAAATGTTATTGCCTCCCTCGAATAGTCTTCCCCCTTTTGGTGGAAATATTTGAAATAATCGCCCCATCCCCTCCCCTTTCTTTCACATCCTTCCAATCAAGTTAAAAATTCACAATCGTTATAATTACAGAAAAGATACAAAGCACATTATTATTGCTTCCCAATTTGGCAGCCTATTCTTTGAAGCCATACATCATCAAATCCTCATGAAACAAAATTGACCCCGAGAATTCATCGAATTCTTCACCAAAATTGTCCTTCGCAACGCTTTCCAATGAACTGGAAAGTAAATTTTACTGCAGACGTCTCTAAATGCTTTTTATTCAAGAAATGACTGTAATCTTCGTTGCGAATATGTCATGACAACTCGGCATGTCAGACCGCTTTCTATCACGGGCTTGACTTTTTAAACTGCGTAATAGTGGCTGGGTTTTCGGCCAGCTATTTCTAGATTCAGTAAGCTTATGTCGTTCTAAATTGTGGCAATTTATGTTATTATGAACTCATTGGATAAACTGAAGTAAAAAAAGTCGAAAAGAAAGACAAAAAGTTTCGTCGTAGTACCACTTTAAAATGGCCACTTGACGAGAATGGTCACTTTTAACCCTTTAAGCCCTGATAGTGATCAGCTTCAAATTTCTCCTTGTAATATCAATGCTTAATCAATCAGGAGGGGTGAGAATTAAGGATATGATTATAAAAGTCTTGTTATTACTTGGAGCTCTCTAATAAACACATTAGCACTTCCAGTGAGTAATATTTGAAATAAATGCCCCCCTTCGAATTTTAAATCACCTCCCCTCAGATAATCACCCCCTTTTGTAGTGAAAAAATTAATAATCCCCCCCCCCCCCCCCCAAAGCAATTATTTGAGAAAATACAGTATATGTGGTAGGGAAAAACAATCTAGCAACTACTGTAAGAATACACTTGAATTATAATTGTGCAGAAATGCCATCAGGAGAACCAGTGAATGAATATTTTTAAAATGGCCACTTGAAAAGAATGGTCACTTTTAACCCTTTATAAAGCCCTGATAGTGATCAGTATCAAATTTCTCCTTGTAATATCAATGCTTAAGAGCTCCTGCCCGTAAATATCAAGAATTCGGCGACAGAACCGAAATTTCATACCGGTAATTCATTTTATTTCACCTAAAAGACTGCCTAGGTGAACTGTTTTAAAAAGTCTCATTTAAAAGTTTCACCGCTTTTTGTAGCTACTGCGCATGCGCGAGTAGCTACAATGCTATCGTTTTGATGGATAGAGTCGATTTTACAAGGGTTCTTGCATTCTGAAGGGGCCCACAACGAACTCTGCCGATTTTGACCCGATATTCCCCGATCTTAACTCCTTTTTTGTTTTGGAACCTCGTTGGTTGTTCAACGTTTGTCGAGGATAGCTTCGCAACCTCATCGGTTGTTCAACGTTTGTCGAGGATAGCTTCGAATGGCCCAAATCGAATGTTCACTCAGAGAAGACTATCAGATTTCTAACAAATATGGCCACCCATGAACTCCACGCTTCCATTTTGTAGACGTCCATTTTGCATAACCGGAATGAAAGCACGCCTTTTAAGACTTCGAAATGGAAAGAAAAAGTCCTTTAGAAGATTTTTATGCCTTTGTAGTGGTGGTTTGAGAGCTGAAAGCAATGAAATTTGTCACAAGTGAGGACATGTCTTCTTTCAGAATTTATACTTGAAGCGGCAGACTTTACTAATGTGGCGTATTCCGTCGTATCGTATTAAGAGCCGTAAGCGAAGTCAGGAAGACAAGAACATTTATTGACACAACAAAACTAGAAGATGGTCGTACAGTAAAGCACATCGGAATCTCAAAGCGAGGCTACATGAAAATGAGGCTGCTAATACACCACATCTCCCCCTTTCTGGGATAATACTAGAGCTTATGCGAACCGAGATTGCGATAACTGAGGAACAGCGTGTACAGAAAATTAACCCTGAAATCTACAAGACAGTGCCCTAAAACGTGAAAACTATGACTGTGGGGAACAAGCAATCCTGAAAATAGTCAAATCCGTTACTAAGCAATTAAGCATGCAGTCCAAGTTCCTACCTTGGCAAATCTTAGACTTCTTTTCTTAACAATAAGCAAAGTGTCCTGTGTCTAAGAAATCATATTGACTCAATAAATCTGTCCGGTGCCTTGGGCACTCTGCTAGATCGACGAAGTGGAATTGAAACCGCATCGGATGAACGTGTAGAGACGGGACGACTTTCCGGCAATAGTTAGAGATTCTTGTTTCTCCGATTGAACCTGGGCTTTGGATTTGCCAGAATCCATGGCTGGAACGTCTGCTGGTACTTGTGGTGGTGCTGGGAAATCAGTACTGAGAGGGGCGTGTCGAGGAAGATCTGAGATAATCTCCTGTGGTTCTCTTTCTGCGTTTTGCTGGGACACTGCACTATCTATACAGTCTCGTCTCACATGATCCAGGTGGCATTTCCAAACTCGACCATCATTAAGCACTACTACGTATGACTTGGGTCCACTCCGCTCCGCTACTGAACCTGGCCACCAAGTATTCTCCTTTCGTAGATCTCTTACTCTGATTCTGTCACCAGGGTAGAACTCTCTGAACTTGGCATGCACGTCGCGTGTTGCTTTCTGCTTTGCCTGGGAATCCATGACCTTCTCCCCTGTACTTGGATGAAGAAGCATTAACCGAGTTCGTAGCTCGTGTCCAAGGAACAAACTAGCTGGGGTTCTGCCAGTTGTAGGATGCTTGGTTGACCGGTATGTCAGCAAGAAATTGGCAATACGCTGCTGAATGGACAGTTTACTGCCCGTGCAGGTCTTCATGTGGTTCTTGAAAGACTGAACCATTCTTTCGGCCAAACCATTACTAGCTGCATGGTAAGGTGCTACTCGAATGTGTTTAGTACCATTCATCTTCACAAAGTGTGCGAATTCTTCACTACGAAACTGCGGACCATTGTCACTGACACAGTGGGTCAGGTAGAATGGCCATCGAGAGTGAGCATCTACAACAATGAAATAGTGACCGTTTTTGTCTTCAGCGTAGTTGATATGGATTCGGTGCCAGGGGTTGCTTGGCCACATCCACGGCGCTACAGCTGGTGGTTTTCTAACCTGCTGACAACTACCACAGTTTCTCACAGTTTGTTCAATTTCTAAATCAACATTTGGCCACCATAGATAACTGCGCACCATCTCCTTCATACGGACGATGCCTGGGTCACCCGTGTGTAACTCCTCCAGCATATCATTCTGGTACCGCGTAGGGATGATGACCCGTAATCCCCATACCAGGCAATCGTGCTCAACTGACAACTCGAATCGACGATCAAAGTAGGGTTTCAGGTGTAAATCTTCAACATGCTGTGGCCAACTGTGCCTGGTAAATTCCAACACCTTGGACAGGACCGGTTCCACAAATGTTGCATGGCTTATCTCTTTGTGCGTGATAGGTAATGAATCTAGCAGTCGTTCTTCAATCTTTGTAAACTGTGTCTTCCCCACCCGAAGCCGATGGCAAGGGTAGGCGTGATAGTGCGTCAGCGACTGCATTCTGTTTTGATGGGACAAATCTGATACTGTAATTAAAGGCTGACAGGATGATTGCCCAACGTTGTAGCCGCAAGGCTTCCAGAGAAGGGATGGCTGTCTTGGGCCCGAAGATTCGCTCTAGTGGCTTGTGGTCCGTCAGAATCGTAAAATGTCGACCATACAGGTACAAGTGAAATCGCTTTAGCCCAAACATGATTGCTAAAGCTTCCTTATCTATCTGACCATAGCATTTCTCATGTTCGTTTAGTGTTCGTGATGCGTATGCGATTGGATGCCAATTGCCATTGGGATATACATGCATGATGACAGCTCCAAGACCAAATGGCGAGGCGTCAACCGATAATTCGACAGGGAGGCCTGGGTCGTAATGCGTCAGTACAGTCTCTGATGTTAGCGCGTGCTTCACATCACTGAACGCTTGTACACAGTTTGATGTCCAATTCCATGCTTTGTTTCCAAGAAGCTCGTACAGGGGGTGTGCGAGGGTTGACAATTTCGGAATGAAATTGCTTAGAGCTGCCAACATTCCTAGGAAGGAATGTAGTTCCGTCACGTTACGTGGAGTCGGGGCCTCCTTGATGGCTTTCACCTTTTCGTCGGTTGGCTGAAGCCCCTTTTCCGAAAATCGCAGTCCAAAGTATATCACCAACGGTGCCATGAACGTGCACTTTGGGAGTTTGACCCTCAGGCCATACTTCAGAAACTGTTTGAAGACCGCTTCTAAATTCTTCAAATGTTGTTCGTCATCAGTGCCTCCTACCAACAGATCATCCATAATCACACATGTTCCATCAAGTCCTGCGAGTACTTGCTCAATGAATCGCTGCCAAATAGCTGGACTGGACGAAATTCCGAATGGCAAACGTGTATATCGGAAGAGACCCTTGTGGATGGTGATCGTACACAGTTTTTGTGCCTCCTCATCCAACACCAGTTGCTGATACGCTCTCCGTAAATCGATTTTAGTGAACTTCTTCCACTTTGACACTCGTCCCCGAATTTCCTCCAGCGTTGGGATGGGAAATTGCTCTGTCTGAATTGCGGGATTGACTGTGCCTTTATAATTGCCGCAAACGCGAACCGACCCATCGGTTTTCGGAACGCAAACAATGGGTGTGGCCCAATCACTAACTTCTACCGGCTCAAGAACACCTTCGTTTTCCATGCGTTTCAGTTCCTCCTCTACGGCAGAGCGCAGTGCGTAGGGTACAGGGCGTGCCCTCTGAAATACTGGTGTTGCGTTTTCTTTCAGGTGCAACTTAGCGGTGACACCCTTAACAGTTCTCAGTTCAGGCTTGAAAATCTCAGCGTACCGTTATTTAAGGCGTTCAATCCGTATGTCGTTATCTTGATCGACCTTGAATTGACCGATTGGAGGCGAAAAAAGGCTTTTCCAATCCAGGCGGATCTTTGACATCCAGGACCTCCCCAGCAATGGAGGGGCGTATCGGTCCGCGCGAACAACCAGTAGTGGCAGTGTTTCCCGTTGGCCGTGATGCTCTACATCTACCAAGATTTGACCTGCAATGTCCAATGGTGTGCCCGCATAGGCGTGGAATGATCTTTCCACCGGCCTCAAAGCAAGGTATTTGAAATACCGTTCGTAATCTGCATAGCACAAGATGGATGCCGCAGCTCCAGTGTCCACTTCCATAAGAAATTCAACATCCTCAATCCAAACTGGGACTTTGACTGCAGGCAATGAAGACCCCGCGTTTTGAGAATCAGAATGGTGTACCCCATCCAAACTGAAAATTGATCCATAGAATTCATCTCCGGTATCCTCCAACATTTCTTCTTCTAAATCCTGATCTGCGTGCCGGACGTGTTGTCTTTCATCCTCTTTCCTGCGTAGTGGCTTTGTGTTACGACACTCGGATTGCAAATGACCCCTTTGATGACAGTTAAAACACTCTGAATTTTTGTAGTTGCAGTTGTCTGGAGAATGATTAGTTAAGCCGCATCGAAAACATTGTTTTTTAGCCCCCGTTGGCGGATTTCGTTTGTCATTGCTGCCATGGCGTCGACCCCGTGCTGACGTGCGACCACGTGGCGAGAACGGGCTCCGTTTGACCTTGTTTACATTGCCCAAAGAACTTTCGCCGTGAAAACTCGAGCCAAGGGCGCGGACGCCCTTTTGAGCTGTCTCCTGGGTGATCGCAGCATCCACTGCTTCCTTGAAGGTGTAGTTGGCTGACAACAACTTATGCTTAATTTGCTCCGAGCGAAAGCCACAGATAAGGCGATCGCGTAAGCTATCGTTCAACTGTTCATTGGTGAATTCGCATGTTCCAGCGAGTTTTTTAGGTCTCGGACAAAATCGGTAATGGATTGTCCCGGTCGTTGACTGGCGTTGTGGAACCTGTATCTTAACGCTACTTTTAAGCGAGAAGGCTTGTAATGGTCGCGTAATAGTGTTGCTAGCTGGTCAAAGGTTTTTCGTGTTTGGCGCGTCTGGATAAGATAAATCCTTTAATACTCGATAAGCACTACTTCCGATAGATGTTAGCAATATTGCTCTTCGTTTTGCAGCATTGTCCGAGTCGTTCTTGATATCGTAGGCAATGAAATATTCCTGTAGTCGTTCTAGGTAGCTCTCGACGTCTTCTGACTCTGAATTAAATTCATCGAACGGTGGTCTTCCCACCATAGCGTTCGCTTCGGTTCGTGTTTGACTGCGTGTCTCGGGTTTAACAGCTGTAGTCGGCGTTAATTTTCCGCTCTTTGACGTTGATTGACCGTTATCCAGTTTTCCTCGTCGCCACTGTGGCGTATTCCGTCGTACCGTACCGTATTAAGAGCCGTAAGCGAAGTCAGGAAGACGAGAACATTTATTGACACAACAAAACTAGAAGATGGTCGTACAGTAAAGCACATCGGAATCTCAAAGCGAGGCTACATGAAAATGAGGCTGCTAATACACCACAACTAAGAATTTTCAAGCATTCCTGGAAAACTACAGTAAAGAAAGTCACATTTTTTAATGTCCATTTACTTTGTAAGAAACATCTGTTTCTTTGTCTTATAAAATATTTAGAAAATTTGACCACAATCGGTCGAGCGAGAAATTCGCCAGACGCTGAACAAATTTAAGTGGCCGACAGTTTCATAATTTGACGCATTTTGCTCTTAAGACTAAACTAGTAGATATTTGAATAAAACTTTCAACTGAGAGAATTCGTTTCTTGTGCAAATTGCAATCAAACTTCTTCGAATGTTTTCTTCATGAAGCCAATTATAATCATGATAGAGGCGCGTGGTGCTAGTGGGTTAGCACTCGTTAACATCTCTACACAACGTAGTATTTTTTTGTCGTTATGCAGTAGTACTGACGTACACGAGAACAGAACCCCATTTTATTGGGCAGAGAACTGAGAGAACAGAGATCGGGTTAAGCAAAGAGCAGCGTTTTGGGGTTTAGCATTGATCTACAGTTAGCTTTCATTTATTGTTATGGGTAACTCTATAAATATGTTAAAAATTACATCTCCCGGCAGCTAATCCACATTGGTATAGTGGGTAAGGATATCAGTTATGAAGCAAACGACCCGGGTTCGAGGCCTACACTATCGACTAATCCTTCTTGTTCACTGTCTTAAGTTGTCTTTTTTGGCCCGCTAAAAGCGACACGGCGACAATAAAAAATGTTCAGGGTATTTTCAACAAATTCCAACGCGGCCTGCTGAACGGCTGTCACGCAAGAAAATATCGTTTGAATATAACTCCTAGTACATGTCTTTCTGAATAAAACGACATGTCAAGTCTGAGCTTTATCTTTGTAGTTCAATGTCTCAAAATGTCTTTTTTAGCCCGCAAAAGTGACGTATCCAGAGCAAAAAACATTCACCGTGTCTAAATGCCCGGCAGCCGAGCAAGGTCTCAAATAGACTAAATGCCCGGCAGTCAGAAATTTTCACAAAATTTTCACTGAAAGGCTCTTTCAAACCTTTTGAGAGTATTCGATGTTCGTTTAGAAATGTCAAGCGCTTCCAAAAATTATTTTGCTTTTCCAGTTGACGAAATATCCAAGCTTCGGCATTCTATAAGATCGCTATGTTAATAATTCTCGACACTTAGAAAATTTCTGCTGAGACTCGCAGTCAGAAATTTTCACAGAATTTCGACTGAGCGTCTCACTCAAACCTCTTAAGAATATTTAAAGTTCGTTTAGAAATGTCAAGCGATTCCCAAAATTAATATGATTTTCCAGTTGACGAAATAGCCAAGCTTGGGCATACTATAAGATCGCTAAGTTCATGACACTTCAAAAATGTCTGCAGACTGCCGGGCACATAGCGATCTTTATAGTATGCCCAAGCTTGGCTATTTCGTCAACTGGAAAAGCAAAATATTTTTGGGTATCGCTTGGCATTTCTAAACGAACTTTGGATACTCTTAAGAGGTTTGAGTGAGACGTTCAGTCGAAATTCTGTGACAATTTCTGACTGCCGGGCATTTTAGTCTATTTGAGGCCGTGCCTGGCAGTCTGCAGACATTTTTGAAGTGTCATGAACTTAGTGATCTTATAGTATGCCCAAGCTTGGCTATTTCGTCAACTGGAAAATCAAATTAATTTTGGGAATCGCTTGACATTTCTAAACGAACTTTGAATGTTCTTAAGAGGTTTGAGTGAGACGTTCAGTTGAAATTCTGTGAAAATTTCTGACTGCGAGTCTCGGCAGAAATTGTAAAATTAAACGAAACTTACTGGAAGTTGAAGTTTGATTGAGATTCTACGAAGTCATTGGTATATACTTCATTGTAACACACCATATAGAGATCCTATCATATAGGGATCCTAAAAACTCATTTTAAAATGGTTAGCTTTTATTTACTGTTATGGGTAGTGATATCCATATCAGTAAATAAAAGCTAACCATTTTAAAATGAGTTTTTAGCCCTAAGTAAGTGCCGGATTCTTTGACGTGCATAAATTAAAACCACCATGAAGTATATACCAAGTCATTGGTCTGGAGCTAAGGAGTCAGGTGAGATATGCGCGCGAAACCAGAGCGGTCACATTTCAAAGGCGAATGATCAGGACTGTTGTAAATAATAAGGGTGGGTAGCCCAGATGGGAGGGCACCTGACTCCTTAGCTCCAGACCAATGACTTCGTAGAATCTCAATCAAACTTCAACTTCCGGTAAGTTTCGTTTAATTTTACAATTCTACTTCGTCATTGGTCAATGTCGCTAAGGAGTCACATGAGACTTTAAAGCGTCATGATCATGAGCAGAAATCATGAACATCAATAAATTTAATGCAAAATAGCAACAACAGGGTGCTGAACAAAGTATGCACCACTAAAAATCTCTTACAGTGAGCTTACAGTAACAATATGAGCAAGTCTGGTCAATCATGTAATAAGTCTTAACAGCTGTTATGCAATAGTTCATGCCCAAAATTTGTGGCAGTGTCTTGGATAGGCTTATTATAAAATCGGGCAAAGGTGCTCTCACTACTCCAGCCTGCTGTAGACAAGATAGTGTCAATAGGGACCTGTTTTTCCTTTGCAGCTGAAGTGGCAGCTGCTCTTGTGCTGTGAGCTTTATACACACTAGTGTCAATTCCTGCTTTGGCCATGACATTCTTGAGCCACCGAGCAATGGTGTTACTTGACACCGGTTTGTAGGGTTTCTGACAGCCAATCAGCAACTGGTCAGCGTCACCTCTTAGTTGAGATGTCCTGTCAATATAGGCTTGTAGATGACGTACAACACACAGGTTCTGGTCAGGCTCATATGCCAAGAACTCAATCCGACCCAGGTGCTTACCCGGCCGAGTGGTCTTCAGAGGGGTGTCAATCGTAAATACACATTTGTTTGCAGTTAAGGTCATTGAGGTTAAAGTGAGAGCCTTCAGTGTCTGTACTCGCTGGCCAGACAAGAGAGCAAGTAACATGGTTAGCTTCCAAGACATGTCTCTGAGACTCAGTTCCACACCAAGATTCCAGGTTGCAAGTACCTTTAGGACAGAGTTTACATCCCATATTTCTTTGTATCTTGGGAGGGATGGCCTAGTTTCGAAAACGCCTTTAACAAACCTGGAAACAAGCGGATGACTGCCAAAGTGAACACCCCCTGGAAGCACAATAAGAGATGACAGGGCACTACGTGCAGTGTTTATACAGCTGTATCCAACACCAGTAGCAAAGAGGTCTCCAAGGAAGTTTATACCATCCTGTAAAGTGGCCTGAAGGGGATTAATGTTCCGTCGACAGCAGAATGATTCCCACTTCTTGTGGTAAGTTTGGTACTGAGTTGTGGTGCCTGATCTCCAGCACTGCATGATGATCCTTGAAGCTTCTGGCGAAATTCCTTGGCTTTCAAGAGATCTCCAGACAAGTGACACATCAGCAGCTCCAGTTTTGGATACAGAGGGTGAATCATTTCTGGGCTGCTTGGAAGAAACAGCAGCTTCTTTCTGCAGGGTAGTAGTACTGGATTGTCGATCAGCATTCTCATCAAGACAGGCCACCATGTTTGGGTTGGCCATTTTGGAACAATGATAATTCCTTGAACCCCCTCCCGTTGAATCTTTTGCAATACTCTGCTGATAAGAGAAAATGGAGGGAACATATAAGGCACATATTGCTTCCATGATAAGTGAAATGCATCAACTGCCACAGCCCCTGGGTCAGGATGCCAGGAGACATAAGGCTGAAGCTGGTGGTTTAGTCTGGAAGCGAATAAGTCAATATTGGGCACAACCTTTACTACATTGAGGCAGTCCCTGAAAATAGTTCTGTCTAGTGTCCACTCAAGTTGTGAGTGAGACTGTCTGGATTGTTTATCAGCTTCCACATTCTCTACCCCTGGGATATGGACAGCTGTAAGCCAAATATTTCTTTCAGAACACCATAACCAAATTTCTCTGGCTAGTTCATTTCGTTTCTCAGAGCTACTAGTACCCATATGGTTTAAATCAGACAAGGCAGTCATATTATCCACCATGACCTTCACATGCTGCCCATTAAGGATCGATGAAAAAGATTTCAGAGCCAAGTATATGGCTAGGAGCTCCAAATAGTTTATGTGGTTTCTAGCCTCCTCTGGAGTCCAATGTCCACCTGTACTGGTGTCATTTAGGGCACAGCCCCAACCAGTGGATGAGGCATCAGTTGACATGACAACAGAAGGCTCACCATGACTAATTACATTGTAGCTGGCATCAAGGTGTGTGTTCCACCACATTAATTCTTTACAAGCTTTATCTGATACTGTCATAAAAGCATCATAATCACCCTTGCTGTATCTTAGGGCAAGAGTTTTCTCCCTCTCTAATTGGCGGAAATAAAGTGGGCCAAACATGACACCTGGGGAAACTAGATACCATATACCCAAGGGCCCTGGAAACCTCCCGTATAGTGGTTTTTGGGGCCTTGATAAGCTTGGTACAGACTGATTTCAGCCGGCCAATTTTTTCATTTGTCAAATAAATTTTCATCTGGACTGAGTCCAAGACAAACCCCCAAAATACTAATTTTTGTGTAGGGGTAAAAATTGACTTCTGAGGGTGAAGAATGAAACCCAATGAGAGTAACATTTTCACAGTGTCTAGGACATTAGCTAGGCATTCCTCATAACTTCCACCTTGTAGGTATGAGTCATCAATATAAGGAGAGTTTATATGTCCAAGTTGCCTCAAAACAGCGTAGGCTGGCTTCATAAGTTTGGTGAACTTTCTTGGACAGAAAGCTAAACCATTAGGAAAACAGGTAAACTGATACAATTTACCAGCCCATTCAAACTTAAGGTACTTCTGGTGTGCAACCGCAATGGGGACAGAGTAATATGCGTCCTTAAGATCCACAGAAGCCATATAGCAGTTAGGCGTTATAAGGCTTATTACACTTTGAAGTGTATCCATTTTAAAATGGTTGTATTGCACATGCTTATTCACGTTTTTAAGATTAAGTATCATCCTGTGAGATCCATCTTTTTTGGGTCGCACAAAAACAGACGAGATAAACTCCCCTGGCTCATGTCTGGTTTCAACAATAACAGCCTTCTTAAGCAGGTTTGTAACCTCTATAGAAATAATAGCATTTTCTGCAGCACTAAAACATTTCATTGTAGGGGTATGTGTTTGGCAAGGCTTAGTGTCAAATTCAATGAATTGCCCCGACACCATTTGAATAATCTCAGTGTCCGAGGCTCTGTTTCTGTCGATATGGAGGTTTGGTGGAAGGTTTGGAGCTATTGTAAACAGCTGTGTGACTAATTCGATTTGATGCTCGAATCGCAGTAAGCTGCGACTGAAGCTCGTCGCCAAATAGCAAGGTTGTAACCGGTGTTTGAGAAGAACACAGTGAGCCATACTCCTTGTTTAGGTTGGGTTTGATAGCTTCCCGTCTACGTAGCGAGAGCTCGTAATTCGTGTGGCCCAACAAGGCAATGGCATCGATTTGTGCTGTGAGTAATGCACTCGTGTCAAGCTTCCCACCTTGGCTTCTAAAATGCATGAGCTTCTGAGTTGATTGTGCAACAATGGCTCCAACCTTCACTATCATATTCTGAATAGCGGACAATCTGAGGTCCTGCTTTTTCCCATAATGGGTTAATTTTTCCCAAATCTCAGGGTTCACCTTGGGAGCAACAAGTTTCTCGCAGTTTTCAGGGCGATCGTATTTCTCGACCGTTTCTTTGACCTTGTTCTCGCCAAGTTTTGAAGCCCACCTCTTATTGATAATTTCAGCAAGTTGCTTAGAGATTGGGCTGCTCACTTTGTCATCTTTGGAGAAGTCTAGGGCCAATTGCTGTAAAAGTTCGTCTTCGCCTTCATTTTTGCAGGAGTCCTGCGAGCTGGCGGACGACTTTTTGGCGCCTTCAGAATCGTTCTCCGCATTGTTTGCAAGAAGGTCGTGAACGTCTGCATCATCGCTTTCATTGTCAGTTTCACCCACATCACTGACTTCAACTCGAGACTTCTTTGTTTCCCCATTTAAAGGGTCTAAATTCCCAGAGCGAGCGTCTCGCTTTGCTGGGCGCTGCTTCGACAAAGCGGCGAACGCGTCGCCCATGGCGGCCATTGAGCCCGCCATGTGATCGATGTTTTTGTTCAATTTCTCGAGTGCACTCAATAGCGAGTCGCTATTTTCGAGTGCAGATTCTTCTAGAAGTTCGTCCTCGACTTCCTCTGTGGGAGGAAGGTCCGTTCCTTCGAGGGGATCTTCGGGATTTGTTGATTTCGCCATAAGAAAAATTTAACGTGCAACTACTACAAAGGTTCGCTTGCAAGTGACCGCTCTGGTTTCGCGCGCATATCTCATGTGACTCCTTAGCGACATTGACCAATGACGAAGTAGAATGTTCTAAGTGTCGAGAACATGGCGATCTTATAGTATGCCCAAGCTTGGATATTTCGTCAACTGGAAAAGCAAAATAATTTTTGGAAGCGCTTGACATTTCTAAACGAACATCGAATACTCTTAAAAGGTTTGAAAAAGCCTTTCAGTGAAAATTTTGTGAAAATTTCTGACTGCTGGGCATTTAGTCTATTTGAGACCTTGCCCGGCTGCCGGGCATTTAGACACGGCGAAAAACATTGAGGCTATTTTCACCAATTCCGTATGTCTTCGCAAAACGGCTGTCACGCAAAAGACAGCAAACTCTAATATTTAAAAACAACGGTTCGACATCACGTTATTTATAAACTTGCTCAGAAATCGGACAATCTCCTTTTCCTTACAACGATTATTTCCAGAGCTTGTCTAGTTGTTTCTGGTAACATTTCATCATCTTAAGGTTACAGTGTACCTTCGGGAGTGTCTCCAGTATAACAGCTCTAGCGTCTTAAGATTACGCTTAATATACCTAAACCCAGATATCAAATTAAAGCTTATAGAGCTGGCTATCTAAATATGGAAACCATTTGGTAATAAAATGAATTGTCGAATTTTTTACGACGTCCGAATCAGCTTTAAAACGCTATTTGTTCTCGGATTTCCGGACACGAAGCACTAAAAAAACGTGTCGGCGATTTCCCATATTCAATTGCAGTGAAAAGTTACAGAATATTTTCGAAAAAGGGAGAAAAAAAATTGGAATGATCGCACGGAAATGGCTCTTGACGAAAAAGTTTTCGGAAATAAGAAATTCTCCGACACTTTTTTGTTGATTATATGTTAGCCTAGCTTCTGTCCAAATTTGAGGAAAATCGAACAAATTCCCTTTCAGTTGTAGCTCTTTAAAGTGTCCCCAACAAGCGAAAAATTAACTTTGAGAAAACAGTGCTTAAAAAAACATATCACTTCATAAACAAACTCCGCCCACAAAAGTTATACCGTCATTTCTCCGGCAATTTTCACTATTTTTCGATAATTTTTTTTGGATGAAAGTTCATTCTGTAAACTTTATTTTGACGCCAAAAAAAAAAAATTCAATAAATTTTCGATCTGAAGGTACACTGTAACCTTAAAATCGCACAATATTGCACAAACAAGAAGCTCCGACTACGATGTAAATGCCCGATAAAAAGCACTATTCAACCGCCGATCAAGCAGCAACCTAAATACCTAATAACTTTAAATCTCCTCACCTGACACCATTGTTGCTCTCTTGTTCTTCTAAGGATCCTACACCTATAGTTTCCGAGCGGGATATTTAATATAAAATAACTCTCTTTTTTAGCATTTCCCTTAAAGATGTTTCGCATTTGGATCATGTCTTTAATGCAACATTAAAATCGATTGAAAAGGATTTTCAAATCGAGGTATGCGTTTTGATGCGTATGTACTTTTAGTGTGCGCTGAGCATGTGTTCCTCGGTGGTGCAGTGCTTTGGGTTCCGGGATCTGCGCTCGGACGGCTCCGGGTTCGATTCACGCTCAACATCCTTTTTTTTTTCCGAAGTGAACATTACGAAAGTGAATTACTTTTTCTTTTTTTGCGTTCGGCAAAAATCCTTACGTTTAATTATAAAAAAATATCAAACTGTGTCAGTGTGAAAACAGAAGCTTACCGCAATATTGCGTTACCGAGGAGCCTTTGACTTTTTTTTTTGCGTACGAAATTTCTCGAAAACGACGGAAAAAAATTCTGAACAATGTTTTGCAACTAATTTGTAGTTCACATGCCGAAAATGGGCAAATTTGAACAAGAAAATATAAAAAATTAATAAAGTCACATGGGCTGGTTATGCTCTCAGCCCTTCAATTGCAAACAAAGGTTTACCTATTGTAAGGTGAGATTGAAGGGAAGCTGTTACTTCAGCTTACTAACCCGGAGCTCTGAGGAGCTAGCCCAAAAATAATTAACATGGTCTCTTTTTTCCTTTAGTTTGCTTGATTCAAGGTCAGACTACTACGTACTTCCGTAGCCATGGCTTCATGTAAGAACTGCACACAATCGAAGCTTTGATTGTCATCTGATGACCTGGGTCAGAGAACTTGTCAAATGCGGGTTAGTCTTGTCCTGTCCTATCCATAATCACAAGCCCTGATTCCGCCACGCCTCAGATGCACGGAATTAAATTTCAGTTATCAACAGTTTGAAGACCAAACATAAAATGGGGGATTCTCTTACATGGTGTAAGGATTTCTGGATGCCTAAAGCTTTAAACACAATCAGTGTTTTGGCAAATGTTGGTTGCATTGCCATCGGAATCATTCTGATTGGGGTGTTTTCGGACATCGAAATCAACGAATCAAGATTTGACTTCCGCTGCAATGCAAAAATCGACAAAGACTTCATCCGAGGGAAGTGTTTCGTGCAATACGAAAAGCGATACAACAAATGGTCCATTCCTCTCTACGGTTTCGTGGTTGTTAACTTTTTACTCCCTGTGATTGTTTGTACAATATATTCACAGGTTGTTAAGTCAAGAATTCATGAACTTGAAGCTTATGCTACTGATGTCGAAAGGCGGCAAAACCGAACATCAAGAATTAATGGGCTTGAAGCCAGCAACGCCGCAGATGTCGAAAGACAGGTTCCACCGGGGAACCGAACGCAAAGAAAACTGTTTACAATGTACTGTTGTCAACTTGCCACCAGATTGTGTCTAGGGATTCTTTTTATTGTCTTCCTGCAAAGTGAAGTATGTTATCCTCGTAATTTTCCCTCGAATTTTAAATGCAATTTGACGAGAGAAGACAATCATACAGCGAATGCAATTAGGAACACACAAGCACAAAGTTACGAATGTCACAATCAGCGAGCACCCACGAAATCCTCGTGGGCTTATGTCATGACTGGGGCAAATGGCATTCTTGTACTCGTTCTTTTGTTTGAGATTTTCATTATTTTGTCACGTGCAAGAATTAAAGGAATAAACTTCATGCAGGACTTGCAGTTTTTTGCTGATCATCTAAAATCGAATTCCGATCCCCCGCAACAAAGTTCACAACAACTATCTTCGTTAACTCAACGAGAACAAACACTGCAGGAGTCCTTGGACAAACGAAACCAAGAAACATCAGAAGAACTACAACAGCAAGATTCATCTCAACAGCCAGCATTCATAAAGAGCATTAAGGAAAATGTCTTAAAAAAAAACAAGGAACTAAGCGATCTTCCACCACCTTTCCAACCAGAAGTAGGCATAGGTGAAACGAAAGATCTTGAACCCGACCAAATTTACACTAAATTGGTTATTTATCCTGGCAGAGTTGATTATGACTTTACTGGACACAGGCGGGAGCAACTGAAAGTATACCCCAAACCACAAGCTAATTTATCACCAAAACGGCCAGAAGATATCATTAATGCTGAACACAAAAATGTTCTAGTTGTTGGCCGTCCTGGCATTGGAAAAACATCGTTTTGCACAAAGTTACTCCGAGATTGGGCATCCGACAGAGTGTTCAGTAAAGCGCAAAATGCAGAAATGTATTTTGACGTAGCTTTCCTCCTCAAATTCAGAAGGTTTAATAACTCTTCAGCAGACCTCAACCTTCGTAAACTACTAGATTGCTCAGAATTTTCAACACCTATGGACGATGTGGCTTGGGACTACATTGTTGAGAACCCATCAAAAGTACTTTTAATTTTCGATGGAATCGATGAATTTAATGCAAACACAGAAATCGCTAAGGGTGACTCTACCTACCAAAACACTGTAGAAGAGAAGATGCCTCTCCATGTCTTGTACAACAAAATAGCATCAGGGAAACTTCTACATGGAGCCACAGTTTTAACGACTACAAGACCTACTGCTGTGTCATGCGTTAAACATCTTAAATTTGACAGAACGCGAACTTTTGAAATTCTTGGATTTGCATCAGAGGAAGTTGAAGACTATGTGAAGAAGTTCACAAGAGATGACAAGGGTGCAGGAGAAACAATATGGCAACACATAAGCAGCAACCCTAACCTCTTTTCGCTGTGCTATATTCCTGTGAACTGCTTTATTATTTGCTCGTGCTTGCTTCATGTCCTAAATGAGCATACATTAAATTTAGCCGGCCTGCCTACAAAGCTCACCCAAATATACAGTATCGCCACAAAACTTCTTTTCTTCAGGCACAGTGATGGATACCGCTTTGAAACTGACAGTCAAGACAAGAGTTTGAAATCATTTGATGACCTACCTGACAATGTAAAAGAAAATTTCAAGCAACTGGAAGGTATCTCTTTTAAAGGGATAAAAGAAGGAAGACTAACCTTTGGATCCGAAGAAGTTTCGAAGCTGGAAGATTGTGGCCTACTCCACTGTTTGCCTAATTCAAAAGCTCCGCTATTCAAAGAGTCCAAACCTCAATATTGTTTCACGCACCTGACCATTCAGGAATTCCTGGCTGCGAAACATATTACAGACACCATGAATGATGCCGAATTACGAGAATTTGTTTCTGATCACATCCACGATGGTGCATGGCAAGTAGTGCTTCAGTTTGTTGCTGGACTTCTTAGTGACCGAGAAGAGCCATTGATCGATATTTTCATTGACCTTCTCCCAGTTGAAACAGATGAACAAAGACTGATCCAAGATGAAGGGAGTTTATGGTCAGGCCCCACACTGACCTGTTGGCCCTGCGCTGATTATAAACGTGATTTAGTGGTGACATTATCTCACTGTTTGTATGAGATCGATGCGAAGGATTCGGTCATACAAAATAAAATAAGAGAGATTGGTTTTAATGCTGTAAATTTGAGGCAATTAAGCCTTACACCTGTTGACTGTCGGGCAATAGTGAATTTACTGAAAAACCACAAAGAAATGTTAAGCATTAATTTGAGCTGCAACAACATTGGGTCACAGCTGGGTTGTAAAGAAATTCAAAAGTTGTTTACCAGTTGCAAACTAATCAGCCTAAACCTCGGCAGTAACAACATAACCAGTGAAGGTATAAAGCATTTGGTTAAAGCACTTGAGCACAGTAATTTAAGCAGCTTAAACCTCTCTAATAACAACATAACCGATGAAGGTATAAAGCATTTGGTTGGAGCACTCAAGCACAGTGATTGCAAACTAAACAGCTTAGGGCTCACTTCAACCAACATAACCAGTGAAGGTATAGAGCATTTGTTTAACGTACTCGAGGAAAGTAATTGCAAATTAAGCAGCTTAGACCTCTCTGAGAACGGCATAACCGATGAAGATATAAAGCATTCGTTTAAAGTACTCGAGCAAGGTAATTGCAAACTAAGCAGCCTAAACCTCGGCAGAAACAAGATAACCAGTGAAAGTATAAAGCATTTGGTTAAAGTACTCAAGCAAGGTAATTGCAAACTAAGCAGCTTAAAACTCGCTCAAAGCAACATTACCACTGAAGATATAAAGCATTTGGTTAAAGTATTCAAGAACAGTGATTGCAAACTAAGAAGCTTAAACCTTGCTCACAACAACATAACCAGTGAAGGTATAAAGCATTTGGTTAAAGTACTCGAGCACAGTGATTGCAAACTAAGCAGCTTAGACCTCTCTGGTAATGACATAACCAGTGAAGATATAAAGCATTTGGTTGAAGTACTCTGGCACAGAAATTGCAAACTAAGCAGTTTAAACCTAAGTAATAACAACATAACCGATGAAGATATAAAGTATTCGGTTGAAGCACTCAAGCACGTGCACAGTTATTGCAAACTAAGCAGCTTAGACCTCTCTTGTAATTACATAGCAGATGAAGGTATAAAGCATTTAGTTAAAGTTCTCAATCACAGTAATTGCAAACTAAGCAGCTTAGACCTCTCAGTTAACAACATAACTTATCAAGGTATAAAGCATTTACTTGAAGTACTCAGGCACAGAAATTGGAAACTAAGCAGCTTAAACCTACGTGTCAATTATTACTTCAGATCAAGCGAAGAAACAATTCAACTGATTGAAGCATTCAGGGACATTAATTGCAAACTACTGATCTAAAATACCATTCACAACAAATGAAGGTGAAGTGTTGTGTATGACGGTAACCCGAGTCTTTGAAAGAGAGCAATTCTGACATTGTTGCCGATAATGTATCTGCTTAAAACAATGATCTCAAGGTTAAAAAATAAATGTCCTTTTTCTAAAACTCTCATGAAGAGGCTGGATTAGATTGGCTTCCCTCGAAAGGTGGAGTGAGTAAATCAGGCGGGGAACCAAAAACCAAAAAAAACTCTAATTACTACTATTTCCTATCAAAATACCTAATGGGTAATATTTATGTAAATATTGAACGTGTTATACAGACTGCATAATGTTAAAGCCCAGTGTAGACGTTTGTATTGATTTACCACAGGTTTTCCAACCTGTGTTTGTGTTGGTAGGAGACTGCTTTTAAATGGCTGTATCGGTTGTAAATTTCACCTTTCTTTAATAGGGCTTTTTAAGCAGATTAAAATGAAATAAGAATGCTTAAAAATATGAATTCCATGTTTACCTTTGTTGTTGTGTTTGATCATGATTTGTTTATTTAAAGCTTGCGAGAGTGATTTTACAAACCACAGGGAGCCTACAATAGTTTGTGGGCTCCCTGTGTACAAAGTTGAAATTCGACTGTTTTCTATTGCGTGTACGGTACACAAAATAAAAGCCAAGTTTCCTTGTCTATGCACCAACAAGGACTTTTAAACAGCGAAGCATGACTAGAAGAGGAAAATCCAGAAAGCAACTAAACGAAAAGTGCTCCTTTTAATCAAGGATCCTTTTAATCATTATACGAGGTTGCTTGGCAGATGGGTGTAGACTTGAAAATTTGTTTTGACGATATTGCATTGGTCATAAAAAAAATTGGCAGTCTGTGACTGCATGTAGCTAACAGCGCCTGTTATTAGTTAGATTATCGTAGGATTTCCTGGCCCGCTAGCACCCCCCCCCTCCCCCCCCCCGTACCCCCTGGATTTCCAAGCCGAGAGACCCCCCTCTCCTGCCCGGATTTGCAATAAATTTTTGGAAGCCACCGTGGTGACGAGTTCTATAAATTGGTCAAATATTTTAAAAATAAATATTGCGTGACGCATCATGACCCCCCCCGTGATTTCAAGACTAAATCGAAGTGAAATTTTTCTAGTTCCTAATAACTGCTTTGATTTTGCCATGTATTAGTTTTTATCGGCTTCATAGTTTTTTCAAAGTGTTGTCGCAAATACACAATATTTCCTTGAATGAAACTGTCTTTCCCTTGAATAAAAGAGTTAAACGCTTATCAGAATTCAGTGATTTTCTGCTTCCGGAAGGCTTAGCGATTTGTTTATCCTAATTGCAGCGCTAGCGCCGGTCTTCGAATTATATTATAAACATCACAAAATAATATTTAAATTCAGCAACCTACTTTATTATATCTAGTGTTTTCTAAAATTTCCGACTTTTCATGTGTATATAGAATGCCATTCTTATCCGTAAAGATGATTCGCATAGTGTTTTCGCGAATCACTAAAGTACGATGGCCCAGGAGGGTCACAGTCCAGTATTATTTTTACACAGTCCAGTTTTATTTTTGACAGTCCAGTTGTAATTTTACACAGTCCAGTTTTGATTTTTACACAGTCCAGAATAGTATATAAGGGATGGCTCAAATGACACTTGCCTGTGAAGCTTTTATCCGCCCTCGCGAAGCCCTCCCAGAGGCCCTCCGTCCTCCGTACGTCGGGCCTCTGGGAGGGCTTCGCGAGGGCGGATAAAAGCTTCACAGGCAAGTTTGAAAAAGGGTCTTTTTGGTGGAAATTTGGGTGTTAATGGTTTAATGCACAGTTTTTTACGCTTGTTAACATGTATATGGTGGCCGAGGACTGCCACTAAGTTTTCTGGGCATTTTTTCTCTTTTTAAGCAAATAAAATTCTTCATTTGATTTCATTTCCGCAGTTCCTTTGTGATTTATTTCATATATATCATTTCACAATAAGCAAACTGAAATCAAAGTCAAACTCGATTGAGATTAAAATCAAATTAAATGCAAAACTAAAATGCAAATAAAATTAGTCGCCTAGTCCATCATGGGGCTTATCTTTGACCCTAGACTACTACTTCACTGTTTGTACGAGATAGATGCAAAGGATTCAGCAATACAAAAACAAAATAAGAGAGATCGGTTTTAACGCTGTAGATTTGTGTAGCTATAGCATCACACATGTTGACTGTATGGCAATAGTGAATTTGCTTAAAAATAACAAAGAAATATTAAGCATTGATTTAAGCAAGAATGGCATTGGGACACTGGGTTGTAAAGAAATTCAAAATTTGTTTGCCAGAAGCATCTTAAACCTCTCTCATAGCAACATACCCAATGAAGGCATAACGCATTTGGTTGAAGTACTCAAGCACAATAATTGCAAACTAAGCAGCTTAAACCTCGGTGCCAACCACATAACGGTAGATTCTGCATGTACCGGTCACATATTACGTAAAACAAAAGGAACAAAGAACGACAATAATACAAATGCAAAACAAGACCAAAAATACAATACCTCACAAACAATAGAAGACAATGAGTGGTTCATGGATACCGGTACATGCAGAAAGACCCCGCATAACCAGTGAAGGTATAAAGCATTTAGCTGAACCACTCGCGCACAGTAATTGCAAACTAAGCAACTTAGACCCCTCTTATAACAACATTACCAGTGAAGGTATAAAGCATTTGGCTGAACCACTCGCGCACAGTAATTGCAAACTAAGCAACTTAGACCCCTCTTATAACAACATAACCAGTGAAGGTATAAAGCATTTGGTTGAAGTACTCAAGCACAGTAATTGCAAACTAAGCAGCTTAAACCTCGGTGCTAACCACATAACCAGTGAAGGTATAAAGCATTTGGCTGAACCACTCGCGCACAGTAATTGCAATCCTCTCTTATAACAACATGACCAGTGAAGGTATAAAGCATTTGGTTGAAGTACTCAAGCACAGTAATTGCAAACTGAGCAGCTTAAAACTCTCTTCTAGCGAAATAAACGATGAAGTTATAAAGCGCTTGGTTGGGAAGTACTCAAGCACAGTAATTGCAAACTAACCAGCTTAAACCTTTCTCATAACAAGATGACCAGTGAAGGTATAAAGCATTTGGTTGAAGCACTCAAGCACAGTAATTGCAAACTAAGCAGCTTAAACCTTTCTCATGAAGATGACCCATGAAGGTATAAAGCATTTGGTGGAAGCACTCAAGCACAGTAATTGCAAAGTAAGCAGCTTAGACCTCTCTGCAAACAACATAACCAGTGTGAAGACATAAAGCATTTGGTGGAAACACTCAAGCACAGTAATTGCAAACTAAGCAGCTTAAATCTCTCTAGTAACCGTAACATAACCAATGAAGGTATAAAGTATTTGGTGGAAGCTGTCAAGCACAGTAATTGCAAACTAAGCCGCTTAGAGCTATCTGATAACTACATAACCAACGAAAGTCAAATTCAACTGATTAAAGCCTTCAAGGAGAGTAATTGCAAACTAGTGATCTGAAATACCATTCACAACAAATGAATGTGAAATGTTTTGTATGATGGTAACCAGTTTTTGAAAGAGACCTATTTTGACATTCTTACTGATAACATATCGAATTAAAATAATGATCGCAAGGTTATAAATATCCTTGCTTTTTAAACTCTTACGAGGCTGGATTAGATTGGCTCCACTCGAAGGGTGGAGTGGGTGGGTCAGGCGGGGAGAGAGAATTGGAACGGGTGCTATTAGCTTGGTTATCTGTTCTATTGTTTGGAATTCCATGTGTTTGTTAACTGACTGATTGCTTGTCAAAAAGTACTCATCGTTTAAATGGGGGATGCAACTTTTGAAGTTAAAAAAGTTTCAAGAATTATTTTTACTTAACAATGACAACTCTGGTATATTGCTTGTAACAAACCAATTGAATGAATTAAAAAGTCAACCTAATAACTAGAAAATTAATGATAACACGGCTTGTTTGATCAAGAAATATAGCTATTTCACATCGAAATACTTAATGGATTATATTAATGTAAATTATACGCTGTATAAATTGATTCGGTTGCTTTTTTGTTTTATGATAAATAGCTTGGAACAAACCAGAAAACTCTAAGGCCTGGGGCAAACGTCGAATCTTAGTCGAACTTAATTTGTCGAACCTATGAATTTTGAAATAGGCGCATGAATGGTGCGACGTCTGCTGCAATTAAGTTCGACTCAAATTAATTGGTTCGACTCCAGCATAAGTTCGACTTGCCAAGTCGGATAATGCGACAGTGGTTCGGCGTTTCAGCAAGCGCCGTTCTAAACACGCGCTGAACTCTATTCATAAATCATGCAAATTATAATATAATTGATTCAAATGTGATGGACTGCGCAAACGTCACAAAAATACCGACTCCCCCACCTGCCAAACGCTATTCCCCCCCCCCTCCCCCCAAAATCGCACAGCGTGATGAAAATGTGTTTTTGGTGTTTCACGAACACTGAATATAAATGCTTGAGATGCGAATTCCCTATTATTTGCAATAAATGTTCTCTCTGAGCAATAGCTGTCGTCTCTGACACACTGTTCTCAGAGCTGTATGTAATGCGAGTCTTCTCTTTCTATTTTTTGCAAATTAATACCAAAGAAAGGCCCAACGAGCACTGTATTTCGGCATTTCGCTAGCAAGTCCTAGCAGTAACTCGCCGCGCATCGAGTGATAGCACGGGGACACGTGCTTATTACCGTGTTTTAATGAAGTGCAACTTGTGAAATAGGATCGACGCAGGCTCGACGTTTGCTACCACGCTGGAATTAAGTCGACTCTTTGTCCAACCCATTTTTAATAAATTCGTCGCGACTTAGATTCGACGTTTGCCCCAGGCCTAACTAGTACTATTTCGAAATACTTAATGGATTATATTAATGTAAATTATACGCTGTATAAATTGATTCGGTTGCTGGGACCAAATAAGAGAATTAACAAATCAAAAGCCAAATCAGCGTGTCCCTGCAGCAAGTCGCGGATCGTAAGACTATTCACTGAAAATCAGTCCCTATAAGCAGTTTGTAGAAGTAAATATTTATTTATATCATTTCATTCCTACTAGTGTACAAACAAAGTTCATTTCTTCTGTGTTCAAGTGGAACCCCACCCAACCCGCCGTCAAAACAAACAACTCTTTATTATATACAGTCGAACCTCCGGTTGCGACCACCTCTCCTCAGCGACCACCTCTCCTCAGCGACCAGTTTTCCAAAATACCAAACGTTTTCAAGTCAAATCACTACATTTGGAACCTCTTGTAAGCGACCACCTCTCGTAAGCGACCGTGACCACTTTTAGAGCTAAAAGTTTGAAATTGTCTTTTGTTTTTTTTTACCTCCTGTGAAGCGACCACTTGAAGCTACTTGACAGATAATAGAGCGGAAATTGGATAATGAGGTGTTGTAACATTATCGCATTACTCAAGACAAGTCCTGTTTTTCGCGTTCAAAACCTATGCCGAACTCAAATTCTCAAATTCTTCTACAAATGGTAGGAGGGTTTAGTTTCCGAGCTGTAAACGATGTTTTTCTACTGTTCGGCCTCAATTTGGTTAGGTAATGGCCATAAAATGGCATTTGTAGCCTGAAAAGGGGTCTTTTTGGTGGAAATTTGGGTGTTAAAGGGTTAATGTACAGTTTTTTACGCTTGTTAACATGTAAATCACCATGATATAAAAGGGCTCTCAAATTTAAAGCTAGCAATCCAATCCTTATTAGTTCATGTTCAGTTCCCCTTAACGTTTAGGCAACATTAAAGATTCAATTTGTAACTATCGTGAGACTTGTTCCATTCGCCTTATTAGGTAGTTTATCAGAAGCGAACCATGAAACTCTGAATAAATATTTTGGAAAGCTTCAATATTTTTGTGACTACTAAAAGTTATTACATGGGTTTAGATTGGCATTGGCACATGGGATAAGTCTCTGCAGTTACCATATGCTAATAAGGCAAAATTTTGACCCAATATGGTCTGAACTCTCGTAAGCGACCACCTCCCGTAAGCGACCACCTAGGCTTGACATTTTGGGTGGTCGCTTACGGGAGGTTCGACTGTATGTTGTAGTTTAATTTTATCCTTGATTCAATTTTCATGTCTCTTTGTTTTATATTCATTATCATATATTAACATCGAAAAGAACAAAGGAAAATCAAAATTGAACCAAGGATAAATTTGAACTACAACATAGGTACACATCAAACACGGTTCGTTCTCCGCTATGACCTTGAAGTTCTCTGTTTTCTGGCTGTTGAATCTGAAGTCTTCACCTGCAAGGAACTCTGGGGACTTGTATTCCACAGTATTCCAGAACTGTCAATCACACTTGACAATACAGCCACGTGATAAACAGACTGCGACTTGAACGAGAGCATGGTGGGGAACCACTGTCTGTTTTAGGCTGGTCACGTGATCACGGGAGGACTGGAACAAACAAAACAGAAGGAATATTTCCAGTATAAAAGGGATGACCTCCTTCATTTCACATATTTTAGGTGTGAAAAGCAATTTAGGCATCTTTCAGTCATTCAACATGGTTGACTAAAGCATCGTAATAAATGAAATTTGCTTAAAAAAATTATCAAACCAAGATATTGCCTGGGCAAAATAATAAAATAAAAACAACAGAATTTCGTAAAGACTTCTGATATAACTTTGGTAATGCTTTATCAAATTTTTTTAGTAACAGTCTTAGTGATGACACATGTTGTTTATCAGTTAATGTTTTAGTGGTTAATTGACAACTAAAGGTGATAATGGCCAGGCCAGGCCACTTTCAGTGACTGACTGGTAATTTTTCTAGTTATCAAGTTAGTGCATTAAATAGACCCTCCTTTACCGTGTGGATCGTGCAGTGAAATGAAATAAACGTACACACGTGTTCTGTGACTCTTATGATCCACATGGGTTGATAGAGAATAGTGGTGTTTATCACTTCATATACAAACCTTTCCATCTATTGGGTTCTGCTTTTTTGTCCTCAGCGCGCCATGTTACTGACGGACAAACTGACTGTACATCACGGTAAAGGCCTGAATACATCAAACAATACAGAACATTACAAACTGAACATGAACTTGTTTAAAACTTCTTTTAAAGAAAAAGGGATATAATTTTATGCACAATATCGTGTTGTTCAAGTTAATCATATTGATAAGACTAAAACTCAAGGTACTCAAGAAATATCCAGTTCCACCTTGTGGTGGAATTGTTGCTCGCGAAAGGGAAGCATAAACAAAGAAGGGACATTGATTCTTGCCTAACCACAACCTTTTTTTTTACGCTATTCACAGAACTAACAACATGGAAACAAACAGGCTACAAAAAATTGTCGATCCCTCGCTATATACATGAAAAATAAAAACAATTATTGGAGTCAAATACGACCGTTATATCAGGGTTACACTGTAATGTACTGTTATCGTGATGGTAAACGCAGGTAGCGCCGGTTAAAAAGTTGACCCTTGTTGAAAGCAGCGGCTAGAGATGGCTACTTATATACGTAAAACGTGGGCAACTTTAGGCCTACTCTGGGACCTCAAGTCGCCTAAAGTCGCCTTAAGTCGCCTAAAGTCGCCTTAAGTCGCCTTAAGTCGCCTAAAGTCGCCTTAAGTCGCCTTAAGTCGCCCTTTGTCGCTTAAGGTTGCCTGAAGTCGTTAGGCTTAAAAAAGGCCTGCACACCTTAAAATTGCCCTAAAAGGTTTCACTTTTACTATTTCTTGAATATATAATAATTTTATTGCCCCAAATCTATTTTTTAGTTCCCATATATGATTATATACCTCAAGGGTATGCCCCCAGGCAGTAAAACACCATGCTTCAATAGTCATGCACCATGCCCTAGTTGCTTCAATTATATTTGCTGAACCCTATAAAGGATGGACCATTTTATTTTTGAGGGGGGGGGGGGGGGGCAAATACCAAGAAAAAAATTCACGCACAGATAAAGTATATAAAAATATGGAATGGTCCATCCCCAAGGAGGGTACACTCATTCATCTTCAAAACATTGACAGCTATTTCTATAGGTTTACTTATATTTCATGGACAAAGTGTTGCTGAAAGGATGAAGTTGTGACTTATATTATAATCAACATTTAATATGAGCAACATCATAAAAAAGAAACACTGCTGATCAGCAGTCAATACTGATATACTGTAATGGTGCAGGCATTCCTTCACCTTCAGGGTATTATAACAACAGTGAGAGCTGTTTTGGATCACTAAGATCACAATAATTTGAAAAGTATTTTGGGGTTAAGCCCAATTATTGCTTATCACTTTTACATTGAGCAAGTAAGCTTGAAAAGATCATAAGCTTATCCAAAGGCAATGTAACTGTATACAAATGTACTTAACTTTTAAGCTTACTTACCCAACGTGAAAGAGCAACCAAAAATGGGTCATTTCTCCCACATACAACCTCTAAGCTGAGTTCTAGCCATCCAACATTATTCGATTTACAACCAATCGTAACTGAACGTTTGAAAACTTGAAGCTTCTTTACAATTTGTATAAGCTTATGTCATCTTCTTGACAGTTTGATGAAGCAAGGAATTTAAATCAACCTATACGCTCAAGATTGCAAAATTTGCGTTGATTCAGTGTTACTATGATGGCTCTCTGTCACAAAGGTCAAAAGGATTTCTTGTTATCAACCATTAAGCAGGAATGTGCAAAGGATTTGCAGCTGCTTCCAGCAGGAAAATGCCTCACTCGAGCAAACATGGCCGCCACATGTTTTGACCACGTGACTTCTTTTTGGAACATGGATGCCCACGCGCGCGGGCGCGCGCGCACTCATGTTCAGAAAATTAGCACTCAATTGATTCGGCAAACAAAGCCAAAGCTGAAGTGTTGCTGTTGTTGAAATTGAAACACATTCCCACTTATTTATTTATGGTTTGCGGTCCTTTGCAGATTTCACTTAAATTGGCCACCTGGTAAAAAGTTTAAAAAAGCTGACATTTCGAGCGCTAGCCGACTTCGTCAGAAGGAAAATGATTAAAAAAGGGAAGGTCGTTCGTTCACTTTACAGTACAGCCTGACTAGGCTAGACTAGACGTGCTTTACCTTCGTGGCGTAGATTGTCAAATCAAGCTGGCCTGGAATTTTTGAAATCGTTCGTGTAGCCATTGACTGGCTTCCTGCTTGTATTGCGAAAAGAAAACTAATTCCGACAACTCAATTCAAGGTAAGGTAGATGTAAATTTCTGAAATTTATTGGTTAAGCGAGCGCGGGAGCTAGTCGCGCGCGGGAGGAAAAGAAACGCGCGAAGCATGGAAACCATCTACGATTGGAAAGGAATTCTGGGAGAATCAAAATGGCGGACGCCAATGTAAATATTGTCAACTCTGTCATTTGCTGTACATTCGTTTGTGATCCATTATTTTCTGGAAATTTTTGAGGTAATAATTAACTTCTACACCGGTAAATCTGTCAACAGCCTTATCAGTAACACTATTTAGTTTTGTTTTGACAGGTTAAATTAAAATGTTGCCAGGTGGAAAAGTGTGAGAGCATTTCGGGCCTAGAAGCAGAACCAGCGGCAGAACTAATCAACCCTGCTAGAAAGTCTCCTACGAGGGTTCGGTTCCCTGTCAGTGGAACATCCAAGTTTTCAGGAGCCGGACAAATAGTTGAGAAAATGGGAAAGATGCGCTATTGAGAAGGACCCTCGCTTACGGTACCAAATATGATATTGGAATACAGTATTCTATTGGACTTAGGCAGGAGAACAACAAATTGGCTGCAGGGTGCCTGACCAAACAGTTTTGGATGTCGTTTGCCAAGCTTTCGAGCCAAAATTGACTGTGCAACTGCCACAACAGTGGCAGATAAATTAACCAAATTTATGTAATATGTGAAATCGAGAAGTGATTTTTAATTAACTAATTCGATGCCTTTGTTCATTGTTGTATAAATAAGTCAAGGAAAATGTATGTTAGTTTGATTCAGATCAGGTATCCATTTTTAAGTGAAAAAATTGGATTTTTTTTTGCAAGATTTTGTTTGGCAGTGTATATGATCTTTATATTTTTGTATGATTATTGTTTTTATTGCAATAGAGTGAATTCGTATAACCCGTGTTTTATATGCTAATGAGCCGCGATATATTCTAATGAGCTATGTACAATAAAAACAATAGAAGCGTGGTCGAAAACCCCAAACAAATGACTTTAAGGTCGCGGGGGATACCTGGCCATGAATAAATTCATAAGGCAAAATTTTGGCAGGGGTGTCACTTTGAAAAACGTTATATCGTGAAGGTTTGAAAGCCGATTTCGCTAAAATTTAACAGAGATATTGGCGAATAATGGAAGTGCGTAAGGAGTGGTTTTTATTGAAGGGATCGCGCTTGGCGGCAATGCTGTAAGCCACTAAAGTTATCTTTTCTTAAAACGTGGTTTTGTGTCCAAGTTTGCTCCTCGAGAAGAACACAAAGCAAGTTGATTTCCCCACTCACTGATCCGTCAAAACGTCTATTGTGTCATATCTGACTCCGATTTTTTGATTTCAACTTTAATTAAAAGTTATTAGCTTTTAAAGGAGTAAAATTGTCCATGTTAGAATTTGAAGCCTCCTATCTTCCCTTTGAAAGCCTATTTAAAAATTTTGAGTCAGATATGACAATCTACAATACACCTAGTTTACCTCCTTGCAGTGTCAACTCATGAAATTCTCTATCCGCGCTGAATTCTTGGACACAAAATTGCTTGTTTTTACTCTCCCGAAGGCTTCCCGAGCAAACACGAATGCAAAAGATATATATTTATGGTAATTGTGCTAATTTTAATCCACGGGCTATTGTCAACACTTCATGCAGAAAGAACAATGCGTTGAAAATTAGTGTATTTTACCAGACAGCGCTTTGCACGTGCAATTATTGATGCAGAAACATTACAGAGCCTGTTCGTGAATATTTCGCGCATTTTCGGTATCAGCCGTCGCACTTCGTGCATACTCTTTCCATAAATGCATACTGATGAGCGGAACCTGTCCCCCGCGACCTTAATTCTCGTATAGTACAGTTTACAGTATTTGCAGTTACGGTCACTAGTATGCGTTTACAGTACCTCTTCTTTAATTTACTTTTAACACTTTTACTTTTAAATTGCATTTTACTGGCGATCCCGCTTGCAACACTTTTGGCCGATAGACGAATATAAAACACTGGACTAAAATCTCAAATTAAAGGCTGGAATTTTGACTCATGCTCGATGTAAAAACCTGCCAACTCACGAGTGACGTCAAACAAAGAAAACAAAAGGTACTGAAACAATAGAGTGCAAGACAACAAAGGTAGAAAACAAAGGGAAAAGTCACAGCTTTTTACACCGAGGAAAACACGGAATTTTAAGCTCCGACATGTTTATAGTTTTGTTTCGTTTTTTAACAGGCTGTTACTGAAATGCTTGAATTGTTACCTCATGGTTTGAATTTGCATACGCTTAGCAATGCTTCTGTGAGATTTTAATTAATTTTATAACAATAAAAAGTCAGCCGTCTGAATTCCCTTTGTTTTATTGTACACAGCTCATTAGAATATAACGCGGCTCATTAGCATATAAAACACGGGTTATACGAATTCTCTCTAATATCTTAAAAACATTTAAGCAGCTAACTGAATTTTTTTCGCATTCTAGATAAGTAATATTGTTCCTGCCTCTTGTTTGGCTAATTAATGTTCATAATACAATTTAGCATTCATATTATTTATATGTTGTTGTTGTTATTGTAATAATTTGAATCTCAGTATAGCTAAAAGGGGCTTTAAAATCTGGCAACTGGAGATTTACGGTCACTTAAGTCTATCTGAGACCAAGTGAACTGATTGTGATAATTTTGTTTATTGAAATATGAGACAAACTATCATGAATGCCAGGATTCATGTCAGGACTCAAGCTGTAGCCCTAACCCTAACTCTATGTCTAACCTGAACTGGAGTCCTTGGTCGCAAACTGACTTAAGTCCTGACTCAATCGGACCTGGCTTGAATCCTGTCTCATATTTCTCTCCAGAGACCAGTTGCTTGGTATTTAGGTATAGTGATGAAGAGACTGTCAATAACTTTTGTTTCATCACTTTTTAGAAACACTTTTATGTTGCCTGAAGTTGCCTTCAGTCACCTTAAGTCGCCTTAAGTTGCCTTAAGTCGCCTTAAATCGCCTTAAGTCGCCTAAAGTCGCCTAAAGTCGCCTAAAGTCGCCTAAAGTCGCCTTAAGTCGCCTAAAGTCGCCTTAAGTCGCCAATATTTTAAACTAATTTTTCCTTAAGTCGCCTTAAATCGCCTTAAATCGCTTAAAGTCGCCTAAAGTTACGGCGACTTAAGGTCCCAGAGTAGGCCTAACTTTCGTTTCACGTCAGTAAAAAAGAAAGAGGAAATAAAACAACGCAAGAGGAAATAAAACAACGTAAAGTCAACACACGACTTTACGCGCGTAAAAGTTCGTATTTACGTACAATAACGTGCGTGGACAAAAACATGACATTGAAAATCCAGCTTAATATACTCTCCATAAGGGTGGTTAGCAGTCTCAGGAATTGCTAGTCTGACGTGACAGCCGCTTTCAGTTCTCACTAGCTTGTTCCAGGCGTTCAGATAGTGGGAAGGACGCGAAGTAAAATTGCTATGTTTTCTTTGGTGCCCTCTTCACTATCTCAAAGGCTGGAACAAGCTGCTCTCTCGCCCTATCGACGCCCTCAAGAATAGGGCGAGAATGTGGCTGACACTTCGGACTAACCGCCACAATCTGAGGACTTTGAAAACGCTAAATTGGCCTTCTACAATTACTCTGACTTTGATCTGATTAAGGCTGCTTCTTGTCACTCTTGCATTTTGAGCATAGCTTTGCACTTAATGTTCAATGTTAAATCCCTTCAGGTGCTATTACTTGAGGCAACTGCACCTTAAGTTATGTATAAATACGCGTTATTCGATGATTTAACAGATAAAACGCGCGGATATTTTACGAGTTGTGTGCTAGCAATGAGCAAAGTATCGGGACGTATTATCTGTTAAATCATCAAATAAGGAATTTATTATTCGACTGAAATCAGATAATATAATAGCTTCTGAGTCTTCAAATCGGGATACTAAGGTGTAATACGCCAATCTACTGTGTAATACGCTCGGAAGTTTGCGTGTTTTGTTTTCTTTATAACGTAAAATGAATATCGGGCAAATATATTAAACTGTTTGTTTTTTTTATTTCACTTCTGTCTCTATCTTATCTTCTTGCCGTAAGGATCAGTTTGCCGTTTTTACCTTTACTATTTCAAGATTTTTTCTGATCCAGGTCTACGATAGATCCGGCACTCTTCAGTGGTTTCTCGCTGTGGTTTTGCCGTTATTATAGAATTTAAAAAGACGTCACAGTCTAATAATAAAGGGGGGTCCACGACAACAGAGCCCCACTAAAATCCCTTCAGCTGTATCTTTGAAATCGTTCATCAGTAGTCAGGATTAGACGCTGCTCGAAATTAACCTTTTGTATCGTTAATGTTTAGACTCGATCTCGCGTCCATGCATGAGTCAACTTATTTATAGGGAAAGTTCATTTATTATGACAAGGGGGGGCGATGAAGATATTGAAACTCGAAGCTTGAAATTTTAGCAGCCCCCCTCGCTAGCGGTTCAATTTCAAAAAAAAATTTCAGACCTCCCTTCCTAGCCCCCCCTCCTAGCCCAACAATTTTTTCAGAACCCCCCCTTCGGGTGTCTAAACATTTTCGGAGCCCCCCCTCAATTTCTTCATCCCCCCCCTGTCATATTAAATGAACTTTCCCTAATATTGGTTTGGATTTAATTACCTGTGGTTGTACACCCCTGGATTGTTGTCAGTCCTATTAGATGTTTCAAATTTATAGGCCTAATAGTACCAAAATATTTTGTATATTTCACATTTTTGACTTTTTTTATTGGCATTCAAAGAGTCGGCCAAGACTGATTAGACTGAGGAATAAGATCATGTGGAACATAAGCATTTTTCTTTGCCCTCAGTTATGTCACAGACGGCAGTCGGACATGTAGGAACTCTTCTTTTATTTTGTTGTGTTGTTTTAATGGTCTATACAATCATGGTACGGGTTGCTGCCTTCTAAATAGAATATTGTTTCGACGACATATAATTACATTTTTATGAGGTCTCTTATCAATTGGTATATGAGTTTCCCATTTTTGCCTCAACCAGTCACAATATTACAGATTAAAGCATGTTACCGCGTGTCGGTATTATTGCTTGATATTATTAGAGCCAACTCGCTGTTTGTACCTATAAGTCTGAATTCATGATGTATTTAGCCCTAAACCAGGGGTCAATAGGCCTTATTCACGATAGCCTCCATGTTGGTGGCAACATTATGATGCAAATTAGCCATGTGCTCTGCCAGGGGGCAAACAATGGATAAAAGAACAATTTTTGGAAGATCGGTTCTTTCTAACAGTGAAGTATCCTTGTAAAAATCATATTTGTGAGGTAGATAGTTAGCAGTTATGATATTTTTTATTAGAAGTTTGGAATGGTTGCTCTATATCTGACTTGTATTAGTTTTGTTAACTACGCAAACTGTTTGCTTGTTACTAAAGTGACGAAAATAACTTAAATTTAAGTATATTAACTACCGTTATACACTGAAAAATGCATAAGCTCTGAAAAAGTATCAGCATAATTAACAACTGGTTTGAAATCTCCCGAGTTTGAGTTGTTTGCCCCCTCAGAAATCATGTGGTAAATTTGCATAATAATATATAAACCAACATGGCGGCTATCGTGAATAAGGCCTATTCAATAAAACTTTTACAAGTGTAATTTACAAGTGTAGCCATTATTTCAGAGGTTGAAAAAAAATAGCTACACTTGTAAATTACACGTGTAAAAGTTTTATTGAATTGATCCCAGGTCTATTTATAAATGTGGGCGGCACGGTGGTCTAGTGGTTAGCGCGTCGGACTTTCAACCTGAAGGTCGGTGGTTCGAGCCTGGTCTCTGCCGTCGTGTTGCTTCCTTAGACAAGAAACTTTACTCCACACTGTCTCTCTCCACCCAGGTGTATAAATGGGTACCGGCGACAAAATGCTGGGGGTAACCCTGCGATGGACTAGCATCCCATCCAGGGGGGAGTAGCAATATTCCTAGTTGCTTCATGGTACGGAAACCGGGTTAAGCTCCGGCCGTGTGGGCCATCGTGGCCCGAGTGCGACTTTACCTTACCTTTTTACCTTTTTATAAATAATCAATTGACAGCTGCATGGGTGGTTTATGAGTTTATTATCTTACATTAGCATTGCAAATTGTAAAAAGGACTTGTCTGTAGTTCAAAACGAGACTTTAACATCTTAGTGACTTTACAAATTCAATAAATCTTTACTCTATTTCCTAACTGATTTACACTGGATGTTTTGTACTCTGTTTCAGTAGCTCAGTTTGTTCTCTTACTACTTACTGCCACATAGTCGCTTAGTCGTGTTGGTGTTATTCCTTGTTATTATTAGTGCCAACTTGCTGTTTGTACTCTCAAGCAGTTTTTAAGACCTGGGTTTAAACTCTGTTCAAAAATATGGTTGACACTTAATATCTTCGGCTAGAGACTACCTTAACCAGGTTGAAATTTCCCCTGAATGTAAACTTGACGTCTTAAGTTTGGTCACGTGACAAGTCACGTGATCAAAATTTAAAAATTAAGCAAATCGGCGATATGGCAGTGAGTTTTCTTTGTATAGTTGACTAAATTAGCTTTTTCGATGGAGGTTTAACATATCTCTAACCTTCCACGTTTAGAATGATTGTCCTCGAGTTTTAAAATTACAGTTATGGATAATCAAAGGTTGAATTTTGGACTTAAAAATGACTTTTGCCTCACAAGAACGATCAATCCAAACGTGAAGGGCTGGAAATATTTAATCTGCATCAGAAAAGCGTTTTTATTTTATGTTTTCTCTTAAACCTGTCACCAATTCGTCAAATATTTGCTATCGTTTTAAGAAAAATTTCCACGTGACATGTCACGTGACTTATGGGAAAGCTTACCACACTTTAAAATGTCAAGGACGATAAGACCTTTCCATGTGCCAAATTTCGATTCAATTCCATGCTCTGTGTTAAAGTTATCACGAATAAACTGTTTTTCCTGATTAAAGCCTTTGACCCAGGCCTTAAACTACTTGAGTATAAATCGGAAATCTCTATTCGGTCCCATTTTTTTCTTTGCCGTGAGTCTTTTGCTCTTGTCGTGCACTTGTGGGCCACCGTGTTCCCTAACTATACGGCAAACTCAAATTTAAATCTTTCTAAAATTATTCCACATAACCTTGTGCTACATTAAGTTAAAAATAATGAGTAAATAAAGTATTGTTGTTGTTGTTGTTGTTATTGTTAAGTAGGCAACTCTTTTTTTCAAAAGAAAACAAAAGCAAAACGATGCTTAACCTTGGAACTGCAGCACGCATGGATAACAGTAGCAACATTGTAAGGGCCTCGACAGATCGACTAATCATATTGTTTTCGATAACCATTTATCTGTCGATCATAAAAAAATTGTCGACAACAAAAACAGCCAGTCTGTGAAGGAACTGTTAGTTGTCAATAACAGGCGCGATCGGCCAACTACGACACAATACTCCAGAATTTGTTGTCCCAGCGTCATGATTTGTTAAGGGAGTATGTAATTATGGGCACGTAGTTAAGAACAGAACTGTTAGTTGTCAATAACAGACGCGATCGTTTTAAGGTCGACAATCCATATTTTCCAGTCTGTGATACAGTTGTGGAGAACTTAGTCATGTTGCCAAACAAATTAGCACGTGTGTAGCCGTATAGCTAGAACTGAAAACAAAGTTGGCATGCACAGTGAACGTTAGTAAAAAAAAGCTCGCGCATAATTCTGGCCTCCGTGCGTGGAAAAGATGTATCGAACAATAATAGTGGTCGACTCATTTTAGTTGTCAAATACAAAAAGTTGTCAGCAACTATCTCTCAAGTCTGTCGAGGTCCTAAACGTTGTCTTGGTGAGTCCTGGATTTTTCCCTAAATCAGGTACACTTTTAAATCATCGATCCGTGAAAGTTAAGATAGTTGACAGCTTCATCAGATCAGATTAATAGTCGGGCGGGGGGATATTGAAATTATTTCCCAACAGGGCAACAAGGGGGACCTGAAAAAAAAATGCAGATTCACTATTAATGGGGGAGACATGAAAAAAGAAAAGAAAAATTTGTTAATTTCTCATCCATCCCCCCCCCCCCTAAATTTATGAACGGTCCCTAATACAGTGTAGTACTTGAGCGCCAAAGGCAAAGGCCTGTGCAACATCTGTAGTAGTCAAATCCTAATCTACAAGATATTGCAGCTGCTCCAGCGAAATTTCAAATTTTGGACTCCTACCAGTTCACTCCAGTTCTGGAGTATTTATAGCAATACGACGAAGGTGTTGTGATATTTGGTGTAATAAAAAAATCTCGTAATCAACCAAATCCTCATTCGTATATTGTGCTAATCGTCTTGACAAGCCGAAGACTTTCCAAAAACCGCGACTGTTCGACGCCATGTTTTTACACAAGAAGTCGGTCCAAGATTCCTGTGGATCCTTGATCACGTGATCAAGTAGGACAAGGAACGCCCGGCGAAAAGTGTTTCGCAAGTCATTGAGTGTTCGCAAGTCATGGAGTGTTGCGTGATATCATACGGCTTTACAAATACGAAACGAGAGAAGTAGCGGGTTTAAAAGTCGGCATGAGCCTACAAACTTGTTTCATAAGTAATCTTACAAAGAGCAGTGAACTAGTGTGTTTTTAAAAGTAGTAATGCATAAAGTAGCGGGTTTAAAAGTCGGCACGAGCCTGCAAACTTGTTTCATAAGTAGTCTTACAAAGAACGGTGTGTTTTCAAAAGTAGTAATGCATAAAAGTATTTTATTTAGAAAGTCAAAAGGTAGAAGTTACACATATCCAATTTTGACACTGAAAACGCGCCATAGGGGAGGAGGCGTCCAAGTACCTTTGGGAGGAAATGAGTTGGGATTTGTTTGACGGGGTAGTCATGAAAGTATTCGAGGAGTCGCATACGACGGCTAAATTCATTAAAGTCAGCGCTGACTTCTGTCCAGTTGATATGACGTGGAGTAGGGCAAAAGGAAAGACCCCTAGCAAGCGACCGCAAGCGACTGGGTCTCGTCGTCAGTAAGGGTGACATTTATACTTAGGTTGATAACAGCGTTTTTGTCTGGTTGAATGTTATGGTTGTCCCATCTCCAGCATCTGTTTCTGTTTGTTTTTCGTTTGCGGCGGCGTCTATGATTACGTGTAGATGAGAAATGATTGACAACGGATCTTTGACGCGAATGTGATTAACGGATATCGTGATTTGCGAATGTGGATTGTTGACAATGGTATACTTTATGCAGTCGATTGGGAAGGTTAACAGGATTAAATTGACGTGTACCGGCAACAAAAGCACGAGGAGCATACTTACTGTTAGAGGATTGTTTCTTGCGTTGTTTAGATATAAGTTTATAACATAGTTCAGCTGCAGAGTTGACGAGAAAGCATTTGATTTTATCAAATGTAGAAGTATAACATGTAGATTTAATTTCGCGAATGCCAAACGACGCAGGCTGTTCTTCGCAAACTTCTCTTTATTTTATCCAAAATCCAATAATAGTCGGGTAGTCTTCTCTGGTCTCTAGTCTTCAATAGTCTGAACTGATCGGAAAATACAATTCTTATCAGGACATGCCGCCACGCGGCACTCCTTGAAACCTAGGGAACGCTTATTGTTTGACGATTCTATTGTCTGGTTTTGCGATCACGAGTATTGTACATGTACACAACAGGAAATGGTTTGATTGAAATGGGAATATCTTGATTGACAAATATTACTTGAAACTGCACGCACTTTTAAAATCACAAAACTACTTATGTAACACAATGCTACTATAAATGTCACGACATTAAGATCATCCAAGGTGTAATTAAGTTCTGATCTTAAAAGTCTTAAGTGTTTTTGGCATTCTGCTTTGAGAAGCCTCGTTGTTCGAGATGTTCTTTTCAATAATCCTGTCCACTGGGTGAGGTCAAGTCAATGGCTGGTCTACACTTAATGACGAGTCCTTTAGGAATTACATTGCGGTTGTGATAGTAGATAAAATTAGATTCGTGGTGTTCGTACCGGGTCAGTTTTAAGTTATAAGCGTTTGGCTTTGTTGAAGAGCTTGCGTTGATCGGGGTTGGTGAAATCTTTAAGGATATGTAAAGCAGTAGGGCCAGGATTAGGGTGGATATAATCAGAAGCAGCGAAGAAGTGTGTAATTGTTGAACGTACGCAGAACCTCGATCTGAGTATGAATTTTCTTTTCAGCATCATTATTTGCTAGATTTTTTTTTACTAAAAATAAGTTTAATTGTTTTCACGTGCTTTCTTGTGCACGATTTTTTTTCTCTTATAAAGGGACGGACCATTTAATTCTTGTGGGGAGGCGGGGTTGGGCAATTACCAAAAAAAATTTCCGGCAGAAGAAAATTTAATGGTCCGTCCCTTTATATATTACGCTGGCGGCGCGGACTAGGATCAAATTCCGTTGAAAATGAAATACATTTCCTTTTTAATTGTGAATTATACGCTAATCTCAGAAGTACCTTTTATGATGAAATGGATAAAAGAAATAGACACTTCAAAAACTTAGATAATACATGCAAAAGTATGTTTCTGTTTAACAGTGTAGATCCTTTTATTTGTAGATCAAGGCTGCTTTTATATTTAATGCAATGAATAAGAGAAATGAATATACGTTTTAAAATTACACATCAAGAAATAATTCCATATTATATAAACAATACTGTTACTTCCTCTATTTATTTTATTTTATTTATAATTAACCATGATATAGTAATGTACAATGAACTTCTTTTTGTACTTTTTATTATCTGGTAAAACCATGTATAGAAATGGGAATACCTAAATAAATTGTTGTTGTTGGATCGTAGCTTGGAAAGTTATTTGAAACTAGTCACACAATCAAAACTTTGATGTCATCTGACCTTAGTACACGGGTCAGAGAACTTGTCAAATGCGGATTAGTCTTGCAGTCGTCGCTTGTCTTGATCTTGTCCTATCCGGCCTGTCCGATAATAATCACGAGCCCCCCGATTCCGCCACGCCTCAGTTGCGCGGATATTAAATTTCAGTTATCAACAACTCGAAGACCAAACATAAAATGGAGGCTTTTTCATGGTGTAAGGATTTATGGACGCCTAAAACCTTCAACAGGTTCAGTTTTGTGGCAAATATTGGTTGGATTGCTATCGGAATCATTCTGTTTGGGGTGTTTTTGGACATGGAAATCAACGAAGCGAGGTTCGACTTCCGCTGCGATGTGAACACTGCCGAAGACTTCATCCGAGGGAAGTGTTTCGTGCAATACGAAAAGCAATACAACAAACTCTCCATTCCTCTCTACGGTTTCGTGATTGTTAACTTTTTACTTCCTGTGATTGTTTGTGTGATATATTCACAGTTTGTTAAGTCAAGAATTCATGAACTTGAAGCCAACAACGCCGCCGATGTCGAAAGACAGATTCCACAGGGGAACCGAACACAAAGAAAACTGTTCACAGCGTACTGTTGTCAACTTGCCGCTAGATTGTGTCTCGGGATTCTTTTTATTGTCTTCTTGCAAACTCAAGTATCTTATCCTCGTAATTTTTCCTCGAACTTTAAATGTAACTTGATGGGAAAAGACAATCACACGGCGAATGCAACTGGGAACACACAATCACAAAGTTTCGAATGTCACAATCAGCGAGCACATAAGAAAACCTCGTGGACTTATGCCTTGAGTGGGGCAAATGGAATTCTTGCACTTGTTCTTTTGATCGAGATTTTCATTATCTTGTCACGTGCAAGAAAAGGAATAAAGTTCACGGAGGACTTGCAGTTTTTTGTTGATCATCTGAAATCTAATTCCGATCCGCAAACTTCACAACAAATACCTCTGTTACCCCGAGAAGAACAAGCACTGCAGGGGTCACATGACGAACGCCAAGAAACATCAGAAGCACTACAACAGAAAGATTCAGTTCAGCTGCAAGCATTCCTCAAGAGCATAAAGAAGAGTGTCTTAAAAGGCACCGAGCGACCTAGAGATCTTACATCACCTTTCCAATCAAATCCGGGCGAAGGCGATCAACAAGATCTTAAACTCGACCAAATTTACACTAATTTGGTTATTTATCCTGGCAGAGCTTATTATGACTTTACTGGAGACAGGCGCGAACAACTGAAGGTATACCCAAAACCAGAAGCGAATTTATCACCAAAACGGCCAGAAGATATCATTGATGCTCAACACAAAAACATTCTTGTTGTCGGCCGTCCTGGTATAGGAAAAACATTGTTTTGCACAAAATTACTACGAGATTGGGCGTCCGACAGCGTGTTGAATAATGCGCAAAATGCAGAAATGCATTTTGACGTAGCTTACCTCCTCAAATTCAGAAGGTTCAATAACTCTACAGCAGACCTCAACCTTCGTGAACTACTGGCTCGCTCAGAATTTTCAACACCTGTAAATGATGTGGCATGGGACTATATTCTTAAGAACCCATCGAAAGCCCTTTTAATTTTCGATGGAATTGACGAATTTTCTGCAAAGACAGAAATAGCTGAGGACGACTCTGATTACAGTGACACTGCAGAAGAGAAGATGCCTCTCCGTGCCTTGTACAAGAAAATTGCATCCGGAAAACTTCTAGATGGAGCCACAGTTATAACGACTACAAGACCCACTGCTGTGTCATGCGTCAGAGATTTTCGATTCAATAGAATAGTTGAAATTCTTGGATTTACATCAGAGCGAGTTAAAGACTATGTGGAGAAGTTCACAGAAGATGACAAGCGTGCAGGAGAAACAATATGGCAACACCTAAGCAGCAACCTTAACCTTTTTTCATTGTGCTATATTCCTGTGAACAGCTTTATAATTTGCTCGTGCTTGCTACATATCCTAAAGAAGTCTACATTAAATTTAGCCGGCCTGCCTACAAAGCTCACCCAAATATACAGTTTCGCCACAAAACTGTTTTTCTTCAGGCACAGTGATAGATACCGCTTTCAAACTGACAGTCACGACATGATTTATGAATCATTTGATAACCTACCTGACAATGTAAGAGGTGATTTCAAGAAACTGGGACGTATCTCTTTTAAAGGGATAGAAGAAGGAAGACTTGTCTTTGGATCCGACGAAGTTACGAACCTGGAAGATTGTGGCCTACTCCATCGTTTGCCTGATTTAGACGCTCCGCTATTCGAAAAGCCCAAAGCTCAATTTTGTTTCACACACCTGACCATTCAGGAATTCCTGGCTGCGAAACATATTACAGACACCATGAATGATGCCGAATTACGAGAATTTGTTTCTGATCACATCAAGGATGGTGCATGGCAAGTAGTGCTTCAGTTTGTTGCTGGACTTCTTAGTGACCGAGAAGAGGCATTGATCGATATTTTCACTGACTTACTCCCAGTTTCGACAGCTGAGAGAGAAGAACAAGAACTGATGGACGACTGGAATGAACCGAGTGAAAATGTAGGGTCACGCACACTGACCTGTTGGCCCTGGACTGATTATGAACGTGATTTAGTGGTGACATTATGCCACTGTTTGTACGAGATGGATGCGAAGGATTCGATCATACAAAAGAAAATAAGAGAGATTAGTTTTAATGCTGTAAATTTGCGTCACTATAGCCTTACAGCTGTTGACTGTACAGTAATAGTGAATTTTCTTAAAAATAACAAAGAAATATTAAGCATTGATTTGAAGCAAAACAACATTGGATCACTGGGTTGTAAACAAATTCAAAAGTTGTTTACCAGTAGCAATGACAATGAGAGTAGTTGCAAACTAAGCAGCTTAAACCTCTCACGTAACAAAATAACCGATGAAGGTATAAAGCATTTAGTTGAAGCACTCAAGCACAATAATTGCAAACTAAGCAGCTTAAACCTCTCTGGTAACAACATAACCGATGAAGGTATAAAGCATTTATTTGAAGCACTCAAGCACAGTAATTGCAAACTTATCAGCTTTTTCCTCTCTTATAACAAGATAACCGATGAAGGAATAAAGCATTTAGTTGAAGCACTCAAGCACAGTAATTGCAAACTAAGCAGCTTAAACCTCTCTGGTAACAACATAACCGATGAAGGTATAAAGCATTTAGTTGAAGCACTCAAGCACAGTAATTGCAAACTAAGCAGCTTAAACCTCTTAGGTAACAAAATAACCGATGAAGGTATAAAGCATTTAGTTGAAGCACTCAAGCACAGTAATTGCAAACTAAGCAGCTTAAACCTCTCTGGTAACAACATAACCGATGAACGTATAAAGCATTTAGTTGAAGCACTCAAGCACAGTAATTGCAAACTAAGCAGCTTAAACCTCTCTTTAAACAACATAACCGATGAAGGTGTAAAGCATTTAGTTGAAGCACTCAAGCACAGTAATTGCAAACTAAGCAGCTTAAACCTCATTAATAACAACATAACCGATGAAGGTATAAAGCATTTAGTTGAAGCACTCAAGCACAGTAATTGCAAACTAAGAAGCAACCTTCAACATAGCCAGTGAAGTTATAAAGTATTTGAATTGGTTGAAGTACTTAAGCACAAAAATTGCAAACTAAGCAGCTTAGACCTCTCTTATAACGACATGACCGATAAGGGTATAAAGCATTTAGTTGAAGTACTTTTAAGTGCTTAAAAGCACAGTAATTGCAAACTAAGCAGCTAATAGACCTCAGTAATGATGACATAGCCAGTGAAGGAATAAAGTAACGGGTTGAAGTACTCAAGCACAGTTAAAAATTAATTTCAAACTAAGCAGCTTAAACCTATGTTTAAACGACATAAGCTATGAAGGTAAAATTCAACTGATTGAAGCATTCAGGGACATTAATTGCAAATTACTGATCTAAAATACCATTGACAACAAATGAAGGTGAAATGTTGTGCATGACGGTAACCTGAGTCTTTGAAAGAGAGCTATTCTGACATTATTACCGATAATGTATCTACTTAGAACAATGATCACAAGGTTATAAATGTCCTTTTTTTAAAACTCTCACGAAGAGGCTGGATTAGATTGGCTTCCCTCGAAAGGTGGAGTGAGTGAATCAGGCGGGGAGAGGGAATTGGAACGGGTGCTATTAGCTTTATTCTCTGTGGTGTTTAGATTTCAATGTGCCTGTTAATCGACTGATTTGCTTGTTTAAAAAGTACTACTTGTTTAAATGGCGGATGCTAGGTTTGAGGTTAAGAAAATTTTAAGAATTATTTTGCAATTATACGCCGGACAAATTGATTCGTTTGGCTTACTTAACAATGACAACTCTGGTATATAGAGCGTATGCACATGACGTCACGGCGGCCATATTGGTGTACCAAAACAATAGAACGGCGGCCATGTTGGTGTACCAAAACAATCCTGTGGGATTTGAACGCTTTTCTTATGTTAACACTTTCTTTTGTTCCAATAAATTTGCATAGCTGCTTGCCACGTGAGTGCATACGCTCTATAGCTTGTAATAAACCAATTGAATAAATTAAAAAGTCAGCTACATGACTAGAAAATCAATGATAACACGGCTTGTTTAATGAAGAAATATAGCTATTTTACATCGAAATACTTATTTAATTATATTAATGTAAATTATACGCTGGATAAATTGCATCAGTTGCTTTTCATTTTATGACAGCTCTGCTAAATAGCTTGGAACAAACCAAAAAAACTCTAATTAGTACTATTTCCTATCACAATACCTAATGGATGATATTTATGTAAATATTCATGCAACATGTTATGCAAAGACTGTAATGTTAAAGCCCAGTGTAGAAGTTTGTATGGATGTACCACAGGTTTTCCATCCTGTGTTTGTGTCGGCAGAAGACTGCTTTTAAATGGCTTTATTGGTTGTAAATTTAACCTTTCTTAGGGGCCGATTACATTGCGAATTTCAGCCCGGACGCCAAGTTTGAAATTGAGCGTGAAGATTGATAACAAGAATCAAAATGGCGTCACTGCGCATGCGAAATTCACTTTTCAGTCCGGGCTGAAATTCTGATGCAATTACATGGCGAATTTCAGCCCATTTGGCCGGGATGAAAATTCCAGCCCGGTTTCTGGAACCGGGCTGGAATTTTCAGCCCGGGCTGAAACTTTGTTCATGTAATCGCTAACTTCATTTTAAGAGGATTTGTTTCGGAATCCGGGCTGAAATCTCAGCCCGGGCTGAAATTCGCCATGTAATCGGCCCGTTAGGGTTTTTCAAACAGATTAAAATGAAATAAAAACGCTCAAAAATATGAATTCAATGTTTAACTTTGTTGTTGTTTGATTTGTTTATTTAAAGCCTGTGAGAGTGGTTTTACAAAGCACAGGGAGCCTACAATAGTTTGTGGGCTCCCTGTGTACAAAATGTTTTCTATTGTGTGTACGGTACACAAAATAAAAGCCAAGTTTCCTTGTCTATGCACCAACATGGACTTTGAAATAGCGAAGCATGACTAGAAGAGGAAAATCCAGAAAGCCACTAAACGAAAAGGGCTACTTTTAATCAAGGATCCTTTTAATCATTATATGAGGTTGGTTGGCAGATGGGTGTAGATTTGAAAATTTGTTTTGACGATATTGCATTATTGGTCATAAAAAACTGGAACATTTTCTTATTTACCTAAGCCAAAAGTTTGTCAAAGAAAACTGCATGTGTGCATTTATTTAAAGAATAGCCAGTGAATGGTTTTTATAATGAAAAACATACTGCACAACTGTCATGAGATACGTTAATTGAGACTCGATACTGCACAACCTACGACGTCACACAATGTCGTGATTTGCCTATCACTGTCACTTCCGTCTTTCACTGTACCTCATCAATAAAAGTGCCCATTTGAATTGTACAGCTTGCGAAGAGACATGGTCTATAAACGCTGATGCAATTGGAGAAGGGAAGCGAAATGGTGGGAGAATAGAGAAAGGACATAAACAGACACAGGCACAGGAAATGACCAGTTCTCAGTTTACGTAAGTAACACTGAGGTTGGCACACACCAGGTCGCCTTTGTGTGAATTACTCATTTTCAGCAAAAAATCTAATCAGGGCGACAAGTAGCACAAATAAAAGCGACACGTCGCGGCATTCTCCTCGTGTGTACTGCTGGTACAACTAGTTGCTGGGACCAAATAAGAGAATTAACAAACGCCAAATCAGAGTGTCCCTGCAACAAGTCGCTGATCGTAAGACTATTCGCTGAAAATCAGTCCCTATAAGCAGTTTGTAGGAGTAAATATTTATTTATATCATTTCATTCCTACTAGTGTACAAACAAAGTTCATTTCTTCTCGGTTCAAGTGGAACCTCACCCAAACCGTCAAAAAACCCCTCATTATTTATCTTGTTGTAGCTTAATTTTATTCTTGATTCAGTTTTCATGTTCCTTTGTTTTATATTCATTATCATATATCAACCAACCAAGGATAAATTTGTACTACAACATAGATATCAGAGTCATATCAAACACGGTTTGTTCTCCGCTATGACCTTGAAGTTCTCTGTTTTCTGGCTGTTGAATCTGAAGTCTTGACCTGCAAGGTACTCTGGGGTCCTGTATTCCACAGTATTCCAAAACTGTCAATCACACTTGACGATACAGTCACGTGATAAACAGACGGCGACTTGAACGAGAGCAGGAACTGGGCACTAAAGTAATCATGGTGGGGAACCACGGTCTGTTCTAGGCTGGTCACGTGATCACGGGAGGACTGGAACAAACAAAACAGAAGGAATATCAATTTAAACACGAAATTCCAGTATTAAAGGGATGAACTCCTTCATTTCACATCTTTTGGGTGTGAAATGCAAATTTAGGCGTCTTTCAGTCTTGGTTGACTAAAGCATCCTTATCAATGGAATTTGCTTCCACAATTTTATCACACTAAGATATTGCCTAAGCAAAATGATAAAATAAAAAAAAACAGAAGTTGATAAAGACTTCTGATATAACTTTGGTAACGTTTTTCCAAATTTTGTTAGTAATGGTCTTAGTAATGACAACGGAAAGTGGGAATGGCCAGGCCAGGCCACTTCCAGTGAATGACTGGTAATTTTTTTGTTTCAAGTGATCATCGCTTTAGTGCATGAAATAGCCCCTCTTTACTGCGTGGATTGTGCAGTGAAAATGAAATAAGCGTGCGTACGTGTTCTGTGACTCTTACAATCCACATGGGTTGGGAGAGAACAGTGGTGTTTATCACTTGATATATCATCATCATCACTTTATTTTTTTAATGTGTCAACAAACCTTTCCATCTAATGGGTTTTGCTTTTTGTCCTCAGCGCGCCATGTTACTGACAGACAAACTGACTGTACATCACGGTAAAGGCCTGAATACATCAGACAATACAGAACATTACCAACTGAACCTAAACAAGTTTTAAACCTCCTTTAAAGAAATAAAGGGATCTAATTTTATGCACTAAAAGACTAAAAGACTAAAACTCTAGATGCTCAAGAAATATCCAGTTCCACGTTCTAGTGGAATCGCTGCTCGTGAAAGGGAAGCATAAATAAGAAGAGACATTGATTCTTGCCTAACCACAACCTTGTTTTTGCTGTTCACAGAACTAAGAGCATGGAAAAGAACAGGCTACAAAAAAAGTTGAAACCTTGCTATATACATGAAAAATAACAACAAAATTATTGGAACCAAACACGATCGTTATATTAGAGTAACACTGTAACGTACTCTGACCTGTCTTTTGACTGTGTTCTATGACTCCCTCCACTTTGAGAACAAACTGTGTATCCATAGTAACCGCAATTGGCTCTGAAGGGGCCCTGGGAGGGGGAGACAACGCCAGCTGAAGGGTAAAGTAACAGAAAGTTTAGTGTTCAAAAGGATTAGGTTATTCCATAACCTACTTTCCTTGTAAGCAATGTACCTTAAATATCGGTAAACAACTGTAAATATTCCAATAAACTGTGCTATTTTGCAAGCATGGTATTTGTTATTGTAATCGTAATGACCTAAGAGTGATTTTCAATAGAGTATCTAAGGAAGTCTTGCCATTGCTTTGGTTTTCCGTTGCTACGCTTTGTGATTGGCTAAAAAATCTCGCGCCACTTTCTTAACCAGTCAGAAGTAAAACCAAAACCAATCCATGGCGCGGAATGCCATTGTCTTTTGCAACATGTACTTACAGTGCCCAGTTTATTGATGCGCAGCATAATTATTTGCATATACAGAACCAGTCGGTTGTAATTGGTCAACAGATTAAGCTTTGGGAATACTCTAGTCTCTAGGCAGATTCAACTACTGTCAATTACACATTTTGACGCGTGATGTAAATCCCAAGGTGTGATAAAGTTAACAATCGTGCTGAAATTAAAAAAGCGGGCCGCGCTCTTTTCAAAGCATTTTGTCAACAAATTCGTGTGTGGCAAGATTTTATTTTTTCTTTAATCTTTAGATTCGCAATGGTAGAGCGCGATGGCAAAAACATTTTCCGCAGAACATGGTTTTCAGTTAAAAGCGTTGCCAAATAGCGAGCGCTATGCGCGGGTCACTTGCTTGTTCGTTACGCTTTTTTACTCGCGCTCTTTACAGAACTTTAATATGGCGGACGACTTAAGAGGCTCGAAGACCGAAATTTTTTATCAAACTACCACGTTTTAACAGTGTTCAGATCGTTTTAAAGTTATTTTAAGTGCATCGAATGTCTATAAAAGACGTGATGTCTTATTCTTCTCGCTCTTTACAGAGCGTTTTGTCAACAAATTCGTGTGCAGCAAGATTTTCATTTTGACTCGTTAGATTCGCAATGGTCAGAGTACGAGGGCAAAAACATTTCCCGCAGAACATGGTTTTCAGTTAAAAGCGTTGCCAAATAGCGAGCGTGAATCACGGGTCACACGCTTGTACACTGCGCTTTGTTTCTCGTGCTCTTTACAAAGCGTTTTGCAGTCCAGATCTAGACGCGCTCTTTTACTCGATCGAGTAACGTCAAAGTACTTATTTTTTTTGTTATTTGTTATGGAGTGAAACATACACCTTGTTTCGCCATGTTGCCCCATTTTTCTTTGTAATTTGGCTCTTTTGTCAGACGAAAGCTTTTTAAATTTAGCGAACTAACCGTAAGAAGGTCCCGGATATGTCGCGTTATTCTCGGCGATGACACTTTGTGATGCCAGTCATGGAGTAGCGTGCACCCCCCAGGACACTATGTGATGCCAGTCATGGAGTAGCGTGCACCCACCCAGGACACTTTGTGATGACAGTCATGAAGTATCGTGCACCCCCAGGACACTTTGTGATGCCAGTCATGGAGTAGCGTGCCATCCCCCAGGACACTTTGATGCCAGTCATGGAGTAGCATGCACCCCCGAGGCATCGCCCGGTATGCCATTGTCTTTAACGACATGTACTTACAGTGCCCAGTTTCTTGAGGCGCAGCACAATTATTTGCATATACAGAACCAGTCGGTTGTAATTGGTCAACAGATTAAGCTTTGGGAATACTCTAGTCTCTTGGCAGATTCAACTGCTGTCAATAACACATTTTGACACGTGATGTAAATCCCAAGGTGTGATAAAGTTAACAATCGTGCTGAAATTAAAGGCGGGCCGCGCTCTTTTCAAAGCATTTTGTCAGCAAATTCGTGTGCGGCAAGATTTTATTTTTTTTTTATCTTTAGCTTCGCAATGGTTAGAGCGCGATGGCAAAAACATTTTCCACAGAACATGGTTTTCAGTTAAAAGCGTTGCCAAATAGCGAGCGCGATGCGCGGGTTACTCGCTTGTTCGTTACGCTTTTTTACTCGCGCTCTTTACAGAACTTTAATATGACGGACGACTGAAGAGGCTCGAAGACCGACATTTTTTTTTATCAAACTACTGCGTTTTAACAGTGTTTATTTCACGATTCACACATTCTCTTTTGTTATTCAAGAACCTTTATTTAACTTACAACCCAGGTGATTAGTAAACTAATTAAAAGTCCGGGGAGGGCTTGACAATTAAAAGTGGCAGGGAAGAGCGGGCTAATGAATTGAATTATGAATATAATGAGGGATTTATCTGTATAAAATCCCTGCAACGAGGGATTCATAATAGTCATAATTTCAATTCATCGGCCCCGCTCTTATCTGCTACTTTATCACTGCCCTCCCCGACTTTCAATTTTAAATCGACTTCATATGCTATTAAGTGATCCTACTTCACAGAATCAAATCGTTCCTCTGGATGAACTTAATATCTTAATTTCATTCAATATAATAAATCAACTAATTCACAAGAAAAAATACCAAGAAAAATAACAATTAACGCGTTACAGGTCTTCTTTAATTAGCTAAAATTGAAAGTCTATTGAAATGACAAATGTGAACCTTTACTTGAGATGATTTCGTTCCGTTCCTCTGCCCATTCAGACCAAGCGCGGACTGCCCACGATGTGTTTATTCTTGTATTTGGCAGTATTCGAAATTCCTTTCTCTTTTCAAGTTCGCTATCGTCTACGATAGAAATCGGCCTGTGTACTTTTGTGCCTTTCGATTGCTCTGACGGTGCCACGTTGATGTCTGCTCAGTTCCAATTTCATCTATATCTAGTATCCCGTCTAAAACTGAACCGATACTAAATTTTAGGAGTAAACTATCTTGCGAAAAGATATTTTGCGTCAAAAAAATGTCCTCATCGCTTTCCGTACAGTCTTCCATCATTGCAACCAATACGTGCAAATGAATATTTTAAACAGAGTGAACTGTTATTCAAACCCGTTGGGTAAGCATTATTTAGAAAATGGTCACACCCACTCAGCCAATCAGTGCCCAGTATTTGTGTGCTCTATATCCCATAAACTGTCTTAAATTATGTAAAGAGGCGGGGCTTTGAAGCCCAGGGAAATTGTGGGGTAAAATAACTACTCATTAGTAAGCTCTATATAGAACACACTAATGAATTCTTTTGTTTTCCTTTGTCTAAAAGCCTCATTAGTATGCTCTACATAGAGCATACTAATGAGAAAATAGAGCATACTAATGAGTATATAGAGCATACTAATGAATTACAGGCTGCTAATTCAAAAACAACTTGCAGTTTATGTTATAAAAATGACAATTTTATTTGAAGTTTTCGCTTTACGTAACTTAAGCAAGAGATTAATCACCAAAATAACAAAACCAAATTCGACTTAACAATTTTTTAGGAAAAACTAAACGAAAGACTGGTTCTGTCCTCGTGTACCGGTTCACAAGGGATTTCACATTGTATTCCCTTTGTTTATAGGCCGGGTATTATGTCCGTGTAGTCTATTGTTTAGTCTTTCGTTTTTGTCCTCGTGTACCGGTACACCAGGACAGAACCGAAAGACTGGTCTCACCGTGCTTTGGAATTCTGTCTCTTTCTCTTTGCTCAATTTCGTTCAAACGTGCACTTTTATCGAATTCATCCCCCAAGCACTCGGATATGTCTACGCTCAAAAGCAAGTAACTCTTGAGTGGCAAGGACGGCCTCAAGTTCCTCGAGCTCTGTATACTTGCTCATAGCCGGAGCAAATGAGCCATGCATCAAAACAACAAAGAATAAACAAAGCTCCGAAAAAAAGAAAAGCATTGTTATACCAACATTACGGCGACGTCCAAAACAAAATAACGACGTAATTCCCAAGTGTGAATGACACAATTAAAATACGCTCATAAATACAATCTGCATAAAATATGGATTCTTCGCGGATATGACCATTTTCTAAGACGGTTAGACAATGAACGCTCGTGTCCTATGGGATATAGCGCCTCTCGCATTAGATAGAAGTGCCACTCGGGCTACGCCCTCGTGGCCTTCTATCTATGCTCGAGGCACTATATCCCATAGAACACTCGCGTTCATTGTCTAACCCTTACTAAGAATGTAGCATTGTTTTTAGACGGCTAGTCCCAAGGTATCACGTACGGCAGTATCTCATGGTCTTGTGAAATCTCGCATATCAAATCTCTTTCATTGTTGGCGGTTCGATCTGACACAGATGTGAATTGACTAAATTGGCCAGCTTTTGTTCTCTTGGAGGAGGGATTTATATGAAAGATACCTCATTAATAATATCATGAAATAAGTCAGATAAACACCTCGAACGTCGGTATTAATCCGATGTATATGGATTAATACCTCCGTTCTCGGTGTTTATCCCTTACATAGATCGTTTGAAAGTTATTTTAAGTGCGTCGAATGTCTATAAAAGACGTGATGTCCTATTCTTCTCGCTCTTTACAGAGCGTTTTGTCAACAAATTCGTGTGCAGCAAGATTTTCATTTTGACTCGTTAGATTCGCAATGATCAGAGTACGAAGGCAAAAACATTTTCCGCAGAACGTGGTTTTCAGTTAAAAGCGTTGCCAAATAGCGAGCGTGAATCACGGATCACTCGCTTGTACACTGCGCTTTGTTTCTCGTGCTCTTTACAAAGCGTTTTGCAGTCCAGATCTAGACGCGCTCTTTTACTCGATCGATTAACGTAGTTCAGAAGTAGAGTATATTAACTGAGGTTTTAAAAAATAATATAGGCCTTTCTATTCGCCGGACAATGAGAAATGTGAAATAAATGATGGCTTCTCTTTGAAATCCTAACTTGAACAAGCAAAAAGCAAGCGCCCGCCTCTCACGACTGAGAGAACATTGTTTGTGTTGAGAAAATTATTCAAATTTGAATCCGTTTGCCGGTCTCGTGGGAGTTCATAGGAAGACATTTTGGAGCGCCATTTTTAGTTTACGGAACACCTTCTAGAAAATAGCGCTTTGATACTATTTCCACGCATCGTATTAAATCCAAACTTCGCCAATCTTTTGTTAAGACATGAGGCTAACATCTCCAGGGTGAACCTTAGTTAGCAAGTCCTTTCTTGAAGAGAAAGACCATCCTGAATATCAATGCGGTGTTTCTTCCACACTGAAATCTGCGAAAAAAAACCCGAATTTTAGAACGCGATTCGATAGTAGTCCAAATCTCAGGGAAATAAAAGGGTCTTAAATGATTCCTTAACACCTCTTCTGAAAAAGCCAGGGTGAACCTAACCGCCAAAGTACTTAGTTTTTTTGTTATGGAGTAAAACACACCTTGTTTCGCCATGTTGCCCCATTTTCTTTGTAATTTGGCTCTTTTGTCAGACGAAAGCTTTTCAAATTTAGCGCTCTGGACCGTAAGAAGGTCCCGGATATGTCGCGTCATTCTCGGCGATGACACTTTGTGATGCCAGTCATGGAGTAGCGAGCACCCCCCAGGACACTATGTGATGACAGTCATGGAGTACCGTGCATCCCCCAGGACACTTTGTGATGCCAGTCATGGAGTAGCGTGCCATCCCCCAGGACACTTTGTGATGCCAGTCATGGAGTAGCGAGCACACCCAGGACACTTTGTGATGCCAGTCATGGAGTAGCAAACACACCCAGGACACTTTGTGACGCCAGTCATGGAGTACCGTGCACCCCCCAGGACACTTTGTGATGCAAGTCATGGAGTAGCGTGCCAACCCCCAGGACACTTTGTGATGCCAGTCACGGAGTAGCGTGCACCCCCCAGGTATCGCCCGGTATGCCATTGTCTTTAGCGACATGTACTTACAGTGCCCAGTTTCTTGAGGCGCAGCATAATTATTTGCATATACAGAACCAGTCGGTTGTAATCGGTCAACAGATTAAGCTTTGGGAATAGAGGTTTTGCACGGCAGCCATATTGCATGGCAGGAACAATAGATTCTTTTCCCTAAGGGAAAGAATGTTCTTTCTAATGCAAAACATTTTCATTGTTCCTGCCATGCAACATGGCTGCCATGCAAAACCTCTATACTCTAGTCTCTAGTCAGATTCAACTGCTGTCAATTACACATTTTGACACGTGATGTAAATCCCAAGATGTGATAAAGTTAACAATCGTGCTGAAATTAAAGGCGGGCCGCGCTCTTTTCAAAGCATTTTGTCAACAAATTCGTGTGCGGCAAGATTTTCATTTTGACTCGTTAGATTCGCAATGGTCAGAGTACGAGGGCAAAAACATTTTCCGCAGAACATGGTTTTCAGTTAAAAGCGTTGCCAAATAGCGAGCGTGAATCACGGGTCACTCGCTTGTACGTTGCGCTTTTTTATTTTTATTAATTTTTTTTAATAATATAGGCCTTTTATTCGCCGGACAATGAGAAATGTGAAATGAATGATGGCTTCTCTTTGAAATCCTAACTTGAACAAGCAAAAAGCAAGCGCCCGCCTCTCACGACTGAGGGAACATTGTTTGTGTTGAGAAAATTATTCAAATTTGAATCCGTTTGCCGGTCTCGCGGGAGTTCGTAAGAAGACATTTTGGAGCGCCATTTTTTGTTTACGGAACACCTTCTAGAAAATAGCGCTTTGATAATATTTCCACGCATCGTATTAAATCCAAACTTCGCCAATCTTTTGTTTAGACATGAGGCTAACATTTCCAGGGTGAACCTTAGTTAGCCAGTCTTTTCTTGAAGAGAAAGACCATCCTGAATATCAATACGGTGTTTCTTCCACACTGAAATCAGCGAAAAAAAAAACGAATTTTAGAACGCGATTCGATAGTAGTCCAAATCTCAGGGAAATAAAAAGGGTCTTAAATTATTTCTTAACACCTCTTCTGAAAAAGCCAGGGCGAACCTAACCGCCAAAGTACTTAGTTTCTTTCTTATGGAGTAATACATACACCTTGTTTCGCCATTTCTCCCCATTTTCTTTTGTCAGACGGAAGCTTTTCAAATTTAGCGCTCTGGACCGTAAGAAGGTCCCGGATATGTCGCGGCATTCTCGGCCATGCGTGACTTGCTCGTACGCTTTTTCCCGCGCTTTTCGCTAATTCCTTGGAATTCTAATGTGTCTGCCTTGTTCCACGATTACTCAGCTTTCTTGCACTGGATTCTCATGCTTTTCACCTGTTGCTTACACTGGATTCCCTCGCTTTTGTCTTGTTGCTTACACTGGATTCCCTCGCTTTTTTCTTGTTGCTTACACTGGATTCCCGCGCTTTTCACCTGTTGCTTACACTGGATTCCCGCGCTTTTCACCTGTCGCTTGCACTGGATTCCCGCGCTTTTTTCTTGTTGCTTACAGTGGGTTCCCGCACTTTTTACTGGTTCCCAGTTGAAGTGTTAAATACTATTTTTTTTAAGTTTTCGCTCTCCAGTGCAAAGGAAATGTCTATCCTCAAACGTTTTAACACTTTAAGTTGTGATCTTGGAATACAAAACTAAGGTATCAATCACTGAAAATGAACAAATGTAGCTGGTTTAGAAAGCCAGATAACTAGCTGAGAGAGGCGATAACTGCATTTCCATACTTGGAATCAATTTTTGTCTCTCTTGTTCATCAGCCTCTCTTCGGATAGTAAAAAGAAAATAACTTCACTCAAACTTTGTTCTCGGAAAAAAAAATAGAACTTATTTTGTACAAGACAGCTTCTGCCATACGTTTGTATACAAGCAAATGCGAGCTCGTGATAGAAAGTGTTAGTTTATATACCTTGATAAACGTGGCTTGCTGACTAGAGAAGAAGCAAATGCGCGCTCGTGATAGAAAGTGTTAGTTTATATACCTTGATAAACGTGGCTTGCTGACTGGAGAAGAAGTATTTCGGGAAAATAAACGGGACTTTAAGGAGAGTCATGGAGACTCGAATGAGGCACTCAGTTTGCTGCAAAATAGAAAAAATAACAATTGTCAGTGAGATATCCCAGTGTAGCTTTGCTAGGGTGTCTTGTCTTACTTTGCTTATCTTGTTTATTTTGGTTTTGCAATACCACATAAACAAAAATACTCACCAAGTGGCAGACAGGAAGAGCTTCGAGTTGCACTGCAAGGCTCTGAAAACCAAAAATAAAAGAACAATCAGAAGAAATAAACACACTGTTAGTGGGTTATAATTTGTAATAAACGCAACGCGCCTAAAAGGTATCAAAACGGCACTTTTTTACGCCTAAAAGGAGACCAAGTCTATCTTTTGCCTGACAACTAATTTTAATACAACACGAGACTCTCGACACAAAACTTTCAACCAAACAGAAATCAGGAAAATAAATGAGCGGGAATTTAGTTTATTTCTTGTTCTTGGACTCATTATCAGCCACTTTGGGAAATGAGCCAGTGGTCACCCCCGCAAAGAGGGAAAATGGACCCGAGTAAGCGGCAGAAATCAAGCATACCATATTCTTTGGTTATTAAAATATGTATTAATTTAACAATAATATTTTTGTTTGTGTTATGAACAAACCTCTACAGTTTGTAAAATTTCTGTACAGGCCAAAGAAAGCGGGCTTTGTCTGAAGGTCGAGGCCTCGCTAACAGTGCTTCCCTGCTCACCTAAAGAGCTAAGAAAAATATACTTTTTAATGTTTGTGTCAAACAGAGATTTCCTTTCAAAACTGTTCTACTGAAATTTGGAGCAGTAGGAAAAAAGATTTCGTCTTATTAACCAATCAGAAGAAAGCTAAGAACAAACCATAAGGTGATTTTTCCCACTTTTGCTTACCTGGAACAACAACAAAGAGGAAGTGACAAAATGTTGTGTTTCACTTCTTTGGTTCTATAACAAGCCAAAAAGGCACTACTAAGTACTCTTTCAGACAGGAATTGAAGTATGTGTTTGGAAATCCAGCATTCTCACCTTGCAACACAGTCAGACAGGCAAAATATCAATGCATTTCAAACTAAATTCAAAACACAGACATTGCCCTTCTAAATGAAGTCCAACAGTCACTTTTGGGCATCATTTGAAGCTTATGAGTGTTTAATTGTCTTGACCACTGGCTGTAGTGCCAGGATCAACTTGCTATTAGCCACTCACTAAGAGGGCGTTCACACTTAGCCATTTAGATCGATCTAAATGAGATCGATCTCGGATCGATCCAAGATTGTCCCAGGATTTACCAGTCGGACCTGCGTAGCCAGGCATTAGTTTTGACCCGACTGAAGAAAAAGACCTGGTAATTAAAAACGTACAAAATGGCGCGGATATGGCGCCCTTAGTTCGCTTTGTGTTAGCTAAAACGCAGGCGTTGTTTATGAAACAAAGAAGAAGCAGAAAAAAAAAATCTTCAGTGAAATAGTTCGACTTATATTACAGCAAAGAAAGAGGTGGCAGAAACTTCTACCCTTTCTTCTGGGGGAATACCGCCGCGAAAGACGATTTTGGCTAGAACCTGGACGAACATAGTGTTTATTTTGGGAAAGAACGGTTAGTAACTGGATTGGACAGGAATTTGAAAGACTATGGGTACTATTTACAGAGCGTTTTGTCAACAAATTCGTGTGCGCCTAGATTTTCAGTTTGACTCGTTAGATTCACAATAGTAAGAGCACGATGGCAAAATCATTTTCTGCAGAACATGGTTTTCAGTTAAAAGCGTTGCCAAATAGCGAGCGTGAATCACGGGTCACTCGCTTGTACGTTGCACTTTGTTTCTCATGCTCTTTACAAAGCGTTTTGCAGTCCAGTTTTACTTGATCGATTAACGTAGTTCAGACCTAGAGAATATTAACTGAGGTTTTAAAAAATAATATAGGCCTTTCTATTTGCCGGACAATGAGAAATGTGAAATAAATGATGGCTTCTCTTTGAAATCCTAACTTTAACAGGCAAAAAGCAAGCGCCCGCCTCTCACGACTGAGGGAACATTGTTTGTGTTGAGATAATTATTCAAATTTGAATCCGTTTGCCGGTCTCGTGGGAGTTCGTTGGAAGACATTTTGGAGCGCTACTTTTAGTTTACGGAACACCTATAGAAAATAGCGCTTTGATACTATTTCCACGCATCGTGTTAAATCCAAACTTCGCCAATGTTTTGTTTAGACACGAGGCTAACATTTCCAGGGTGAACCTTAGTTAGTAAGTCCTTTCTTGAAGAGAAAGACCATCCTGTATATCAATGCGGTGTTTTTTAGAACACGATTCGATAGTAGTTGTCCA